>DWTO01000784.1:0-18869 GCA_018244755.1 Jemadia pseudognetus | reverse complement strand
GGTGTGGGTTATTGCGATATCGAGCAAGGAAATAAATATAACGATTTAGATATGACCGTCAGGTTGGTTGGGATAGTGGTATTACACACTCGGTTCTCTCCGTCTACCCAGTCGAGAACAACCGTGAGTTTAAAAAAAAAATTAATAAAAATCTACGTTACGAATCTCTATGAAATGGATTCCTTCAGCATATCATTAACTACAGTATTTCATTATTAGTACGTCACGCCAGGTTACTCATAGGATAAGTGCAGTGCATCGAGTTTCAAATGTGTCTATCCTTACAAACCTGACATTAAAATTCGTAGTTATCAAGTATTCTTAAAGTTGTATCAGCGGTCAATCACAATATGTCAATAATAATTAAAGTCTTCGGGGAAATAAGTGGACGACGTACATCGAACGAACTTTTCGGAATTTTAAAAGCAATATAGTAGTTGTAAATACACAGAGGAACTAGACAATGTTAAATAAGCGATATACCTACATAGAAAACGTTTAAAACTTGCTTTGTTTTGTTTACATACCGCATTAATACAGTAATCAAATAGTATTATTATACTCTTATGTCTTACGTTCTAAGACCATAACGCAGAAAAATTGTTGAAACTGGAACTGCCTTAAGTGTCTTTTCCTAACTCAAAGTGCAAATATGTTATTAAAGAAAAGCATAGAGTATTGTTTCCAGAATACTACATGGTAGCAGACATGAATAACGCGAGCCGTCGAAGTGCGTGCGCGGAAACATTTCGCCCTGCAGCGGACCGTAATATTCAGTTGGCGATAAAACTCGCGCGGACAGGCGACGGTCGGCGCGAACCGATGTTAGAAATATGGAGTATCTATTATAGGTGTATATTTTTTACATGTAACTTCATTATTTATTCATTCTTTTATCATAAAACGTAACAACACGCCTGTAATCTGCGACAAGGTCGGCAGAGGAGTGTGGTAGGTGCACTCTCTCTTTTTAGCAAGTAAGTATGTGTCCCGCTGTGGAATAGGAGATGAGCCTAATGCCAAATAAGGAACAAATCCCACCTCCCAGCTCCAACTAAGGATTGCAAGTTAGAGAATCCCAACAGTACACGACTTAATTTATATCATAACATAATTATGCACAGGGTATTATGAAATACTGTTTGTTGTTATCATGAAAATGTTTTAGTATGTTCCCTTTTTGAACGCTTTCTGTTTTACATTTTGTTTCTCTGTAATTATACTGAGATTTTTGCGATACTGATTAGTGTATTCATATCGCCATTTGATTTGCTATACGTCATGTCTTAAATACTTTATTTTTACTTATTATCTTCAATATAATGTACCTTACAATTTGCAATGCTAGTACAAAACGTTGTCTAAAATACATTTCGAAATCTATACTTATTTCTAATACATGTAATTGACTCAAAACATATTCATGAAATATAGTACGAAGACAGTTGAAATATGAAATAGCCTTAAGGCATACATTAAATTTTTATGTTCAACCTTCAGACATAATACAATCTGGCAAATATAAATAGCCTAAGACTCGTGAGAAATCAAATTTTGAACAATGAATAATGATAATAATAAAAAAACAATTATTAACGATCCATTGAAAATCTTTTTTACATTCTTGGTCATATCTTGGCGACAATATGCGTATTCAATCTCACGTAAAAGCCTGCACGTATGCTGAAATGAAATAATATGGTAAAACATTCAGGACATATCTCTCTAAGTGATTGCTTGTTCTCTTTTCCAAAATAATGGCCGAGAAATACGATAAAAGATAACTTTGTATCACAGACAGTTGGAGACGAATTGTATTTTTATTAAATTCCAATATTTAATCTTGATACCGTTAAATAAATAGTATACAACCAATATTTGTTGAAAACATTCAACTACAGCTAAGAATACGAGTAAACTATATATTAAACGTCATAAATTTAATAATTGTTACTATAATATCATTAAGTAAGGTCTCTAACGGGATTGGCACGCAGCACCAAGTACAAAATATATTTGTTCGTGTCCCTACCGACAGGAAGCTTTCTCTACGATCATGACTCATTTCACATGACCACTCTAGTTCCATCTTCAAAGTCTTATTTTAATCCCCGTCAACCAATATTTGATAAATGTAATTGAGAAAACAAACATGTAATTATTAAAGTACATAGTTCTACTCTCACTAAGATTATGAATGTATTGTATTGGTAACGAGTTGCACGTAGGGCGGCGCGGAGGGCGGAACCGGAAGTAGCTTGAGGGTTACGGGTAATAGGCTGCCCCTTTAACGGATTGAAGTGGATGCTTCATAATGTTAAGTTAGTAAGTAATCGTTGGACTTAGTTTCCATTATTATGACTGCTTCGTTGGTCGTGTTGATTGCAAGCGCGGCTGCCGATCAGGACGTACTGGGTTCAAATCCCTGGTCGGGCACTACCAGATTTTTCTTATTTAGATTTTCTAATGGTAGCTCGCAGACTGGATTTGTGGCCGGTGCATGGCAATAGGCTCACTACCTATTCCGTAGTGGGACGTAAACGTAACTGGTGTAATGTGGGAGTGTAATACATTCCTTTGACTACCTCTTCGCTGATTACAGGCGTGATGTTACGTTTCGTTTCTTTCAAAAAACCTATTATGACACTTTCAACTATTTTATTATTCACACAACTTGTAAGTTTTCTATACGATACACAGTAAAAGGTTATGTTGTTCCCGCTACCCAATATGGGAACAGCACCTAGCTCCAATATGGATATTACATATTTTATCCACGGCCCTTCATGCGAAGGGAAATATTTCCATCGCGCGCTGTGAATAATGTTACAGATGTAAAAAATTCAGAGTTCATCCTATGTTTTCTTAATTATATTCTTATTGTTGACTTACGGGATATATTTTCGCATCATATTAATACTATTTTCTTGTATAAATGTACGTCATAAATACATTTGTATACCACTAAATCAGGAATCTTTACTCCTTTTTCTCTTTTTATAACTTTAATGACAGTAAATCTTTCAACGACTTATGCATAATAGTCTCTCTCAAACCTGGTATTTTAAGGTACGTCTCCTAGAATAATGACTTAGACTTCCACAATAATGACTGAGTTCAGTGACTTTTGACTGACATTAGCGAGTATCTGACTTATAGAAAATATTTAGAATAGGTGGTGGTTCCAGTAATTTTATATCACCCTCAAATGCGATGTTTTATGTAGCCCCGAGCGGCTAGGTAATAGGTAGGCGGGGCGATGTTAGCTATACTACGGACATCTCATTTGCCCTGTGAATATGGTAATAGCATATTTCAGGTTAGTGGAGAAACACCGAGTTCGGATGAGTCCGTTTATACTCTTTATTACGTGCCCTTAACTAGTTTTGTTCGAACACCACAATTGTTCAGCTTCACTTGACGGACGCGTAAACGTTGACAATGGCGCTAAATACCGTCAAAGTACAAAAAGCGATGTTTCACAAAATGTCGCCCTTAGCAATGCTTTGAATTTAACGATGTTTAAAAATCCTTCGTTGTTATTTGATTACGAATATAATATTAACGAACAGTTTGAAACAATTGGCCTTGTCTTTTTTAATAACGATGTTTATTAACATATTTTTGTATTGTTTTTTGTTCTTAAATTACGAATGGCAGTGTGATACACTTAAAATGAATAGAATAAAGCAAGATTTGCTTAGAATAGATAATAATCGATAACACAGTCTTACTGTACTTTGATCAAATCGAAGATATTCTGAAAAAAAGTCAGATCAAAAGCATCTTTAATAGATATGTAAGCAGGCAACTTCGATGAGCGTTGAATAGGTGAAAGAAAATTGCTAGCCGCGTAGCCGGTAGTAGTTCCTACTCCTATTAGAAGTCGGTGTAACTACTTATATATCTTAACTTTAAGACTTAGTCTTCGACAGAAGGAACAAATTAATCATGTAGGATTGACCTCTAAATTAATATTTCTGCTTGTTAATTGTGCATTTGTGGTAGAGATAATCTGTTCAAAATTATTTCTACAATATTAAACGTAACGTTATAAAACTTTCCTATTTCTTCAACATCATCATCGACAACAATCCTTTTGTCATTCCACAAGTCGCTTGACTCAATATGAAAGGTTAGGGACTTTGGCTCTATTAGTTTAAATTTTGACATCTAACAATAAGTATAGAATTAATGAACAATAGAATGTACATTTTTTAATGTTACTTTCAAAATAAACATCCCCTAAAATGATGGTAATGTTTGACAAAACGGAAGCGAATTCAATTTATGCACAATCTCACCCTCGACAATATTGAGTTTTGGGGATATCCCGAATCGACTGGACAACGCGGCGATCAATAGGTAAAAACAGTTGCTTTTTATGAGCAGTTTAAAAATATTTACAGAACTTTTGGCTTTGTAGTCAATGGTTCTTCGTCGCTAGGCTTACAGGTTCGATTCCCGTCCACACGTTCTATATAATAATAAAGACCTTAACGGGTGATCCATTGGCGAGAACTATTGACCATACGTCATGCAAACACAGGTCTCCTATCATAATGATAAGGGACGTACTAAGCGAAGCATATTGAAGGTATACTTACTGATTTGATCGCTAATGGATAACAGTGTAACCCATGGACACAACCTAACATCACGCCGGCATATCCCCGAAGAGGTAAGCAGCGGAATATAGTACGTTCCCACGTTCCAACAGTTACGTTGTACCTACGTCCGACCTTGGAATAGAGCATGAGTATATTGCCATACATATATCGTACATACATTGACTCCATGCTACTAGATATGTACAGTAGGTACATATTGGTCGCAGCTCCTTGGAGAAGTTCCACCGCAATAACATGTATACGAGTTTCCGGCGCACAGACAAACAAGCAGTTGTTCCGCGGAGCGGGGACTGCGCGCACTCTTATGTTCAACGGACTGGATTTACTATGAGTCGAGAATCATGTTTAGTAGATATGGTATAATAGAATTTTTACCGATCCCTTGATGTAGTGGTTAGAGAACCTAACCGCTGAAATGGGTTTGACAAGTTTGATTTCTATCATGGACAAATATTTGTTTGATAAGCACTAAAATTTGTCCTGAGTCGGGATGTAAAAAATATATATCTATATGAGTAGAAAATGCACTAATATGAGTATTTATATGTGTAGTTCATCAGCCATCTGGTTACTATGGCACATCTTCTTCAAGTTTATTTTGAGATAAAAACATCATATGTGGAAATGTCCCAAGATATTTATTTAAAATTGTATATTTAGAGGTCCCATTTAGAATAAATGTTATATGTATTGAATTAGTAAATATGACAGTCTGCTCAATGGATTGAGAAATAAAACTGTAAAGTTCACTATTAAAACACATTTATCGTCAAAGGAAAATATCATCGAACTTGCAATTGGAAACGGAGCTGTAAATTGTTACCTCCGCATTTCTAAATATATCTTCCAGAAAAAATAAAACTATTTTTTAAAAACCTTATTAATTTATTAATACTTTATTGTAACATTCAATCTAGGTAATCTATAGAAATCAATTAATGATGAGAAATTATATTACACAATTTAACAACGAATTTAGGAGTTTGTTACTTGCGAAAGCCACCTCCTCGCTCACCCACATCGCGTGTTTCCGCCATAACTCGACGAACATTCGGGAGTTATGCAGATTCCACTCGTATTTATTGGCGAACTTCAGCAGATAGCAGCGACAGAGCGAATCTGATTCCGTTAGCGATATCGCCGCGATTTATTGGCGATATAAATCGCGACGTCAGTTATGGCGCGCTCCTTAAATTTTATTTTGTTCTCTTAGATTAGTTACATGCTTGCTTGCGGTAGGTATCAAATGTCGCTAAATCTCAATGTTCGGGTACATCAAGAGAGAATGGGAAACGGGGAGGGGGGATGTACTTCCATTAGTTATCAATCCTTTCCTTAAATATTCGTAAAAATTGTTTAGTGGTTAGCGAACTTCACTGACAAGTCAATGGTTGTGGTTTCCATTCCCGCTTCAGTAACTTTGTGACAAGCACGAGTACCTAGAGTGCCTCTATATTTCTGTTTATTTCGTGGTCCAATGTGGTTAGGAAAATATCATGAAAGTGTATATATTAATAAAGTATTTGTATATCCTTCACAGCATCAAACGACATTTCATCAACAACAGCGTATCTTGACAGTAACAGAAAAAAATTACATGATACATTTAATCCCCGAAGAGGTAGGCAGAGGAGTATAGTACACTCCCACGTTTCACCAGTTACGTTTATGCACCACTATGGGATAGGTGGTGCGTCTATTGCCATATACCGAGCAGAAACGCAGGCTCTTAGCAACTACTACAAAATCTAAATTAGACAAATGCGATAACGCCCGACCCGTGATTAGAACTCAGGACCTCTCGATCGGCAGTCTCCCGTGCAATCAACACGTGTCAACTGTGGGTAGTGTAAAAAACAAATTTGCCTACAGAGCTAGAATAAAATTAATGATTTAGAAGAATATGATCGTGGTCGTAAATAAGTAGGAGCATAGAAACTCGTTAGAACAATTTCTTCATTTCGAATCTGATGTGAAGTAATAGGTACATATACCTACATTGTGAATGTAAAATAAAATTATTACCTTCATTTCACTTTACACGACACGACATTTTTAGTCGTTCGATATAAAGTTCACTTGATTGAAGCAAATCCTAGTGAAGCGTCGTTCGACTGTCCACCCTATAAATTCAGATTTGCTTAAGTTTCTCCTCGTTGTCAGCGGGCGCACTCGACCGGACTAATCTCATAACTCCATATCAGGTGTCGCCATTTTGTGGGTAATATGTTTTTATAATGAATATAGAAGAAGCCCGACAGGTTTGTAAGGACAGAGGTAGGTATTTGGCACTCGATGCCCTTTGCCAACCCGAAAAGGGGCCCCTTCTTTTATATTTCAGTTAAAGTTCATAAAATATGTCATCAATTAATGACTCGTTAATTGTTAATATTCAATACAACATTCAGGTTATTTGTATTTGTTATCTACTGTGTGTGAAGAATCAAATGCCAATCCCCACTTAGCCGGCATACCTGACTAGATATACTTTCTTAACTTATTTTTCGCCCTGAGAGAAGACTTGTGTCAAACAGTGGAACTAATTTCATTTATGATTCTTGATATAGAAGCTAGTTAATAAATGCAAAAAAAACGTAACATCACACGTGTGATCCCCGAAGAGGTAGGCAGAGGTGAGTTACGTTTACGTAAATAAATCATTATAAACAATATATTTTACAAGAATAATTATTAATTCCAGTTATAAAATAACAGCATAGATAGTGATTAGGACTACGTAACTATCTAGATGAATTAATAGCACAAACAATTACGGAAACTTCTACAATTTCCCATCTAATTCTGCTTTAAAGTAACCGTGTTTGCAACATTTTTTCCGTATACAAGCACGTGTCTTGAAGAGTTACCGTTTCACGAATTCATACCAGAAACATTACCCAGTCTAGCACAAGTTAAAGTTGGTTTAATTAATTCTTGATATGAAATGAAGTTGTTATGACATGGGATATAAATACAGGTTACAGTCCTGGTAGTATACTTCTGGGCTACGTATTTCGCCGTAAAAAATATGTAAATTGCTTGCCAAGGTCGCAATCAAGGATCTAAATAAAACCAAATAGAAGGTAAAGGAAACTTTTATGGAAAAAAATCACCCACCTTTCCGATTCCAATTGATTGTACAACCTTTATAGCTCATTATACTTGAAAATCGGTAGCGGAAAGGCGAGCAAACCCGCCAAATTTGAATTTCCGTACCTCAAATGTGAGTGAGATAAAAATCTACCGTTCTACATTATAGAAAGGGATGTAAAATGTTGTTTGGAATGTAAAAATGTGACTGACGATTTCGGCTACTTACATATTTTGCAGCATCAAAAGGAATCGTTCGGTTCGGAATAATTTTCAATTGAAAATACGCTTTGCTGTCGAACGCCTTTTGTGCAATCAATATTCAATGTTGGCAACACTGCGAGCTAAGGAAGAATTTTAAATCAACCACTTCGAATTTCAAATTTATTAAACGTCAGAATTTTTTCTACATGTCGATGTCATAAAACGCTTCTTATGAATTGAAGACTTTTGTTGGAAAATAAGTGATCATTAATTCGGAGAACTTTTTTCAGTAAAATATCATGTAAAATATTTCAATAAAAATGCTCGTCTATTGCCAGTCAACTATTGAAATTAATTGAACATCAATTACGTTGCACCCAATGTAAATTAACCAATAATTTCGTCATATATATCATATTCGTCGTAAATAATACGATTCATAAGTATTTTGTCGTATGTCGTATCTACTGTTACCTGCCTTATTTTCTGGAAACTATAATAGGTACGGTTCGTTAGAATTTTAGCAACCTGAATAAAAACATTGGTGGTCATTGCTTAAGTATAATCATTACAAAATATTTCACACCCTTCTTACTACAGCCATCTGTGATATCTTGTATAATAAAAGTTAACTTGCGACATCTATTAGATATTTTAATAACTATATGACATGTTGGCATAGTATTCCGATTACCCGCAAGTGTATAGTAGCGCCATCTGTGCGTACTTTTGGCAAACCATATTGAATGCTTTAACTATAAGATGGCATTACTATCGTGATGCCAAAAGCGTCATCTAGCGATAGAACATTGTATTATGTGTTATATGATCACAGCGTTATAGTAAGAGCTTTTACGTACTTAACCGTAATGTTGTACTCTGGTCATAGTAGATGACGTTAGTTGTTTTAAACTGACTATTCTATACAAAAGCTTATAACTGGCACTTTTCGAAATAATTAAATCATTAAAAGTAATGTCAAAGCTTAAACTAAATCAATGCATGAATTTTAATCTACTTTAAATTTATTATAATTATGTGCTTAAATATAATATTTAGCGATTATCATCATTTATCAGTGTATATTAAATTTGTCGTTAAGTATAAATTTACGACATGCCTAAACTACGTCTTTATTTTTTATATTAGATTTTATATATTGTCTGCTAATGAAAAATGTAAATTAATTATATTCGTAATATAAATACATTAGGCTTATGTTCTAAATTTATATCAATGACAAAAAACGTTCAATAACAATAATATGTAATTGAATTATCTTTATGTTATAAAGCTCTACGTATTTTGCACGATATTTTTCAACGAGATCGAAATTACGAACTGGGGAAGCATTATGAAGGAAATTACAAGCTCTAGAGAGTCGTTACAAACAAAATTACGAAGTCGTACAATTGGGACAATTTTTTCATTAACATTATTCTAAATATCACAATGTAACGACGTGTGTAACTGTCATAAAGAGTTTTCAACGGTTTTATTATTTCCATTTTAAAGTACAAGGTAGTTACACAATATACTTTATCAAATTGATGGTAAGTTATTTATCTATTTATGTTTTAAATATGCAACAGTTATGAGATTGGAAGATGTAAGCACATGGAACCCCATGAACTTTCCAACCTCTTAACCGTCAAGCCATCAACCGAACCCGTCCCGTCAAGCGCGGTAGTACGCCGCAAAACGTTGCGCAGGAAGGATGTGTCTGTCAGATAAATAATCTCCTCGAAATCACGTGTTTACGCTGATCTTAAACCATAACGAAACTTGCTTATCTTTAACTACTTACTGCTAATTAAATTAACTTACGTTATATTGAAATGAGTTTCAAGTGTGACTTTAAGTGATTATTAATTGTATACAGTGATGATTTTGGATCGAAACGTTATTAGTGTCGTCTTGTTTGTATTAATGTTTGTTGGCAAGGTTCGAAATGGAGGTGAGTTATTTAAATATATATTTTCAAGTATATTTAATTGAACTACTTTATTGACAGTATTTACTGGGTATATAACCCATAATAAACAAAGGAAATGCCTAGGAGTTTTAAGTGTCCTTGAAAATCCTTTTAATTATTATACATACATACAAGACAGTTCGGGAGTACTAAGCACGTATAAGGACTTTCTTTAATGAATAAAGAAAATTTTGTATACTGCAATTAACAGCGTAATATTTACGATTTGTACGTAACGCCTGGTTTTAAACTTCTGCCTGCGTCTAGTAGCTGTTGAATTGGGTTCCAAATTCGAGTTTAAATACTTTCATTATATATGCATACAATGCATTGAACGTCATACTTTGTTATGATTATTTATCATTCATTTCGTCATTACTTTATCCATTTAATACTTTATAAAATTACCAACAGTTACAAAGCTTTGCCGTAGGAATTTAAAAGCAGTGAAGCTCTAGTCAAAATTTGGGACTAGTAATCGTTAATAGAACGATAATGAATTGTTGCTTGGGCTTTGCTAACGTAGTGTTGTGTTATATAAATAGAAAATAGCGTTGCAAGCGACCTGGTGGTTAGTGAACTGTACACCCCACTGACATCTGAACCTAACATCAAAGATATAATGTTCTAGATTTGTGTACTAACCTCAGGACTAAGTTGGCTCGTTTCTCTTCGTTATCGTCTTATCCTGTTGATGTGTTGTTGACTTGGCGGAAACAGGTGCGGATTTTAAAAACAAGCTTTCAACAATGAGTTCATAACTTTAATGGCGGTTATAAAATTAAAAATGGTTTTAAATTAAAAACTATCACTAAGTTATGAATATTTTCCTATAATATCTTAAAAATAAACCCAATTATTTATTTCAGTAATACAAATACAAAAAATTTTTTTTGTTCAATTTTCAATATACCGGTATTCAGTATTTACGTAGCCTTTATTATGGTAATATTATTTGGTAGGCATATGAATGATAAATATGTATATACCGGCACAAACATATACCGCAGGAAACCCTTAATGTAAGTGTATGAAGTTTTAAAGCGGCATTGACAAACCACCTGTTACAAATCACTACGCACTTGATCTTGCGGAGTACCTGCCTATGTGATGTATATTATTATACATAGATATCTGCGAGACATATCTCAGAACTCATCCTGGTGTAAATTGCGATTTTTATATGTGCTACATCCCGAAATAGGTGAAGGAAGGAGAAAGGATGGACTGTTTAATTGATAGAATTAGGACGAACGATTTGTAGATCTAGTACAAGGGTTATATCATTGAAATTTAATGTGTAACGGTCATTTTAAAGATAAACAAACACCTCGCCTACCAACGAGTTCCACCGCAGAACGCTTCCACACCATACCTACGCCTTGACCCTACAATTTGCAATTCTAAACATCCCGTCTCACAATGGCGCCGAGGGTAGGTACTTTAATTACAGCTGGTTGCATAATAAATGGCCGTTGCTATAAACATGTTACAGTGCTCTTTAAACAGTTTAAAAAAGTATAACGTATAATTGTATGCACTGCAGTGTAACGGACGAATGGGTTTAAAAT
The DNA here is from genome assembly GCA_018244755.1 of Jemadia pseudognetus. Taxonomy (NCBI): domain Eukaryota; kingdom Metazoa; phylum Arthropoda; class Insecta; order Lepidoptera; family Hesperiidae; genus Jemadia; species Jemadia pseudognetus. The sequence continues at coordinate 7,398 of DWTO01000784.1, read as the reverse complement.
TTAAATTTCATGGATCGATTTGGTAACCATGAATTTAAAGTTGTATTAAATTGTAAAAATAACTACCGTGTACAATCGTGTTTTTAACCGACTTCAAAAAGGAGGAGGTACTCAATTCGTCTGGTTTTTTTTCTATCTTGAAATTGTTAGTGCTAGCTCGGAGTCCGGATTTGTGCCCGGTGTATGTCATCACCACCCCATTATGGGCTGTTCCTATAACGTATTTCTCATAAGTTATATTTACATATTTCTCATATGTTCCTATAAAGCTCATTTCTTCTAAGTTTACGGGCGTGATGCTGCATTGTACGAAATCATAGACATAAAACCTATGAATTGTAACTTCTTTATTGTCTTTGAAGCCTGGAGTGACTGCTGCTGTTCACGTCTTCAATTTACCTCTAAGAGGACTGCAGAAATAAGTTTGTTAGTGTCAGTTAGTAGGTATTAATTGTTAATAACACTTAGTACTAACTGTTAATAAGACTTAGTATTAACTGTTAATGAGATTGGAAGAACGTCACCGCTGCTAAATCTTATAGGATTTTTAAGCCAGTCTTTCTAATCTTTCCACCATTTTCTTAAATATTTTCTATAGCTATAAAACCATTTAGATACAACTTACACGTCATTGTAATATCTCTATTTTCAACCGACTATCATATCGAATATCCAAAACATTTTATTTCTTCGATGGATATAGAAATCTGATACTCGGTAGAAGGTCGAACTACCGTCACCAAAGCCATGGCGGTGCACGTGTTCACACAAAACCCGATTGTGGTCAATAGCGACAGGTGGTCATTTGATAGTGCATGGTGTAATTAGGTTATAAAAAACGCGTGTAATCTCCGGAGAGGTAGACAGAGGACTGTAGCACATTCTCACGTCCCACCGTGCAATAGCGTGTAGTGAGCAATAGGACTGGGAGGGGGTAGGGGGTGGTTGAAGTGAATGTATTCTCCGACTCACTACTACAAATTTTTAACTAGAAATTCTAGGTTGAAAAACCTAATAGTATGCGACCCGGGATTTGAACCTTGGACCTTTCGATTAACAGTCGCGCTTGCAACCAAATCTATAAATATATGATATTATAGGATTCTCTTTCTGCGGGATTGTTTTGCAGTTCCACAGGAGTGCGATCGAAGAACACACAACAAAAATCATAAGAAAATTCTATTAATGCATCAGGATTCATCACCATTCATTAATGTTACGAGTCACACAAAAGTCATATAGGGAATTGTAAGAGCCCAACTGTATTCACCACTCGATTATTTTATACGCCATGAGTACTCATTACTGGTTATTATTATATTTAGTAGCCCAGACGACGGTGGCTAGGCAACCATTAAATTATATCATAGAGGAAGCGTACATCCGATTTACGAGACCTAATAAAGCTGAATTAACATAAATGAATAATTCGGATAGGCATAAACCTATACACTGCTCTGTAAGGCTATCTATAAATCAGAAGGCGTCAACTAATATGTGGATGTGAAAATAAGATCGTTCATTAAAATTATGTTGAAATGTACATTTAATACATATTTAGGTATCTGTAATTGATTTTTTGCTAATCTGTACTGGAGCAGCGTGGTAGAGCATGCTTCAGGTTGTGGGACATAAAATAATGATTGCTATTACATATTGTGTTAAGGAATTTTCTACATTTTCACTAAGAATAATTTGTAGTTACTTGTCATGTCTTTTCAGTTCCTAAAAAGTCGGTTTCGATAATGACTTTTTTGCATTATTTATTCATTTATATATCACGGCAGGACTCATACGGGGTAGATAAAAGCGAGCGTCAACAACTCTACCCTTACACACGTCACGTAAGAGTACTTCTTATACACTCATTGACCCATTTTATTTGCACACTGCTTTCGAACACCTCTGACCAACCCGTCGGCGAGTATCTGACCTATACAGTCTAATCCTATCTTGGTCTGCATCATGGTTCGTCGAAACAAGTCTACCAAGTTTTGCACGATAAGCGAATAGGGACTTGGTGTGACGACGTATGAATAATAATACCTTGTATACAGATTATTTGAAAACCGTCATATTCTGCTGTCAAACACATGAATGCTTTTATATAGACTCTACATATTAGGTAGAAACAAACACGTGCAGAACGGGATACGACTCTACGTGCTCGCGACTGCGTTGTGTGTACATACTCTTTTAGCATTGACTAGCTACCAACGGCTACTCTATGGCCAATACGTGTAAAATGGGTTGAAACTATTTCCCGCTCGTTGTTTTTAGAAATGAAGCCATTCATTTCCACTATTATCCTATTTTCGTCCACTGCTAAATATATGCCTCTACAATCGCACGCAATTGAGCACGATCTTCAAGTGTTCGCATCTTGTAATGAGTTGCCGTACGGACAATCTTTGGCGGATGCGTACTGTGTCTGCATTTATGGCGATCGAGGTTGTTCGAAATGAAAGCGTCTAATGAAGCTAACAGCGTATTCATAGAACCGTTTATAAGTAGCGCGTTTGGTCCAATTTTAGTTCGAAGTGAAGGTAACGCATGTACTAGTGAGTTCTGGCTTCGTCATGGGAAATGGTATGCGTAGTATGTACATCATACATTTTAGATGTGTATGTGCACGGATGCGAGTGTGAACAGCCAACCTTATTAGTTTCTCTCGCTAATGCTTTTGAAAAATATTCATCATTATCATGGTCAATACTTTCATCCTTCTACGTTTTTATATAGGTCATGAGACCTATGGAAGATAGAAGGAAGGATATGAATCAGAATGAGAAAAGCTAAAGCAAACTTAAAACAAATTCAGGGAATACCCAGCCTTTTGCAATTGACTTTATACTGACACACGCTCGTTAGTGTATGACATTTAGAAATCCGTTGGGACACGATGAACTTCAGCATAACCGTGTGTGAACACGTTTTCCGTTCCGATAACGGAAAAATATCCGCCACGGCTGTCTGGTTAACAATCTCGTTATGTGCGCTCGGTGAATTGTATTAGCGTTACTGGTTCTGCGACGCATTAAGTTGTCCGGCTCGTGTGAACTGCGCACGGGGCAGGGCTACGTACCATTTTCCGTAAATTCTGCTTGTCTGTTGCAATGAAGTGTTTAATGTAGTTTAGGAGGTACAATTAAAACAAGCAGTTTTCACACATTTTAGTGATTTCACTATTGATACATACATGATACATACATGTAACATGACTATAATATCGCCTGTATTATCGTTCTGATATCGATGTTGTATATACTAATGTATTTATTAAAAAACTCGCTCGCTTACACTGAAGGCGTATCAAGAGTCGCAACCCTTAAATGCCTTCTTTAGGCATCGACATTATTGAAAAATAAATTCCTATTGATTGTTCATCGATAGTTTTGCTTCTGTAAATGTCGTTTTCTAACCTCACTTAGGTCAACTATTCTTTACATTAAAGTATATTCGTTTTTAATTTATCTCTTCACTTTTTAAAATATTATTGTAGGTACTGAGAGCATCGTACTTTTCACTAGTTCTTTTAGGTCATTTTGGGTTCTAGGCAAAATATTAAAAATTAGAAGATTGAAAAATAAGATAAGCAGATTTTTCCTATTGTTACAGGTCCAGAACACACAACGGAGAAAGAAATACGACCAGAGTACATCCATCCAGACGGTTTGCTAAACTTTGACCCTTACCTATCTGACTTTAAGCCGGTACTCGAAGAAGATGACTACATACCTTTACCAGAGAATGACGAAACTATCGACGGTCTCCCTATATTCCTCATTGAACCAAAGAATTCCTACGCCCTCAAGACTAAACCAGCCAGTTTACTATGCCGAGCTGCGAATGCACTACAAGTGTTTTTCAAATGTAACGACGTGAGAGTCGACAAAACCGTGCAGTTGGAACATGTAGATCCGCAAAATGGTGTAAGAGTGGTCGAAGCAGAACTAAATGTGACTAGGAATGAATTAGATGAGTATTTTGGCGGTAAATACAGTTGTGAGTGCTACGCGTGGAATAGCAAAGGGAGGATACGGAGTCAGGGTGTCTTTGTGGAACTAGCTTGTAAGTTCTGTCAGGATTTTTTATGCTAATACTAACAAATGTTTGTATATGTTTATAATCTGATGTTAAAAGAGGAATATTTAATGTAACGTAAGTATTTCTGCATATTTTGTCCATGCTTTCAATTCAGTCAGTTTCGATGTGACCATACGGTCCCGTAACGAAATTACAGGCTACACTTATATATTAGCATTATCTAATGGAACGTGGAATTAAGGGAACAGCACATACAATACGTGTCAATTTTGAATTATTTACAAATATAGGTATTTAGAATAATTAAAAAATGCAAAACTTAGAGATACGAAGACAAGCTTTCTAATACACAAAAAATGACTGCATAAATATTTCTGACATAAAAATAAAATCACTGAAATAAAATTTCGCTGACGATAAAGAAAAAATAATGTTGGCTGCTTTGTCTTGGAATAAGCGCACAACACGAACACTGAAAAAACAGCGGCCTGAAATGTCAGCGGTATTTTAGTTGTGGTGTTCTATTTTTTCCACAAACTTTGTCATTTTAGAATTCCTGTTAAAATGCTGCATTTCTGCGTCACAATTTATTACAGTGAGAACTCTGTTAAGCATACATAATTACTCCGTTAAAATGTTTTCCTGTAGTCAACATTTCCAGAAGGTTTGATAAACATTCGTGCAAATTTAGCTCATAGATTCCATAAGTGTTCTTAACTTTTCTTGTTTTTGATATGAATTACAAAAACTCAAAAATTCCTATTATCATTATTTGCGCATGGTTGTTTCTTATTGCTGTTCTAAAATCTTCTGTGAACTTGCACCTCTTCCGAAACAGATAAGTTTTCACATTATTCGTCGCCGTTCATTTATATTTTTTACGCCCAGCCATCCCCGAGACCCTTGTTTAGGGGCACATTTTTAGAGTCGTAATTTTTAACGAGCTCTCAGTATCATCGTCGAGTCTTGTAGGGCGGAACCATTAAACGGAGGAAACATTATTTCCGGTCGTTAAATCGAGTACTTTCTGATTTGATGAACGATCACTAGTTGTTGTTGGGGAGAATTTGATAATTGTCGGATAAGTTGAAGTGTGTCACTAAGTTACTACTTTTCCGTTGGAATGAGTCATGCGTTTTATAGGAATTCTATATGAGCTTGCGAACAAATGGATTTTTATACTATTTTAATACTCCAGGATTTATTAATATGGATGGATTTAATATTGTCACCTCATAAATAAAGATACCTTTACCCTTCATCTTATCTGATAGTTTGTAGAAAATTATTCACATGTCTCCCTCAAAGCCGAATATTTTCAGCTGCTTTATCTTCAGACCATGTTTTGGAAGTACAACATTCTTAGAATAATATGAATTATTTTCATATTGTGCAGATTTTTTTTATGTAATGAGGGCCTTTAACGCATAGATATAAAGAAGCAATTCGGGCAGCAGCCTCAGTCAGTAACAATAGAATCTGGAAGACAAGTAACGTTCCGCTGCTCACCTCCACCTGCCGCGCCGCCAGCTACCATCAAGTGGACAAGGAACGGCCAGAGCCTGGAGGCAACTGACGAGAACTTAGTGTTGCCGAGAGTAGGGTTACAGGTAGGAACATAGATAATGAAATTTTATGGAGCGAATACGGTAAATCATACTAATTTCCACACTCAACACAGAAGAAAAATCTTTTGCATTGTTCACACTGATGATAAAATTTTGGGACATAACAGAGATGATGCATATAAATCATTAAATATCATAATGATAATCGTTTGGTAGTCAAAATGATTTCCTTTTTTTTATTTAAAGTATGTTTTTATAACGATTTGATTCTCGTGCAGGACATGGCAAATTACACCTGTGTGGCTGAAAACATTGCCGGTCGAAGAGAATCAGATATTGCAGTCTTATCAGTATATGGTGAGTTCGTTTACGACACAGACGTTTATGAATATAACACATATGCTATTAAACTTTACCCTCTATTAAGGGTCCAGTTAATTTCTTAAAATACAATAGTATAGCCGGCATTTTTTGTAGCAACTCACAGAAAATATATTAGCTGTAAACCTTTAAAGCAAAGCACAAAATCTAAAGCTATCTTATGAAATGCTTAATTACAATAAAATAATTTTACCCTTGTACATGTTGCTATATCATTTTAAGGTCTTTTTGAGTAGTAAATTCTACAGTTCGAAGAAAATAATGTGGTGTGAAATTTAGTGAACGGTGGCTGGACGGAGTGGTCGCCATGGATGCCCTGCCGCTGTGCCGCGCAGTCGAGCGGCAGGCGTCGAACACGCACCTGCACCGAGCCACCGCCGGCCAATGGTGGCGCGCCCTGCAGAGGGCAGTCGTCTCAGAGCGACGAAGATTGCATGAGATGTCAGAACGGTAAGACGGCAATACGGAAATAGTTTAAGGAAAAACAGCGCGTGGCGTACCTCTAGACTAATTAACGTCTATTTCTCGTCATTTAAAACACAACAAGCAGTCTACAACCGTTGATTAAATATGACATTAGGCCAATTATTCGCGTAATTAAGAAATATTAATATTTTAACAGCGTTATAAAATGATCATAAATATGATAATTCATTTTAATATTACTTATTTGCTAGCACACATTCGAAAAGCGTGAGTCTCAATGGCCTTATACCATATTTTCAGAGTCGACTACCAAAAGTAAAACAATAAAGAACAATAAAGTTGATTCTGCTCAACCTTACTAGTTTTTTGATTCGGAATTAAGTTTATTAACACCAAATTAATATGTTACATACTACTGACGGTCATATTGGGTAGCTGAATTAGCTGCAATGCAGTTTATATTTTTACGACTCAAAATTTGAATTGAAAGAAGCTTCTTCTTCTTTGTTTCTCAGCAATTTTGCTTGGTATGTGTCTGATCTCATGTGTTACGTAAAGGGAATAACAATGCAAAAGATCGATATTTAAACTGTATAATTAAAATCTTTAATGAAAATAACAATGGTCTTAACTTAAAATTATGTAAAAAACAAAATTTGATACATGTTAACTACTTATGTGACATTATGATAATGTTTACTACGTAATCAGGTTCGTGGTCTCCGTGGACCGCGTGGTCCTCGTGCAGTGAAGACTGCGTGAGGATACGACGGAGGCAGTGCGCGGGCTCGTGCGCCGGCTCCACGCAGCAGCACGCCGCCTGCGTGGACGGACTGTGTTCCTCTGGCATGAGTAAGTCCTCAATATTGCAGTGAACTTTTAGGAATAGACTGCCAAGTGTACATCTGTATCAATAGAGCGTTAAAGCCGCAGTGTCTACAGATTTATTTTCTTTTGTTTCTCTTGGCTTTTTTCC
>DWTO01000783.1:0-18869 GCA_018244755.1 Jemadia pseudognetus | reverse complement strand
ACGTCCCATTATGGAATAGGTGGTGAGCCTATCGCCATGCATCGGGCACATATCCAGACTCCGAACCACTACTAGATTATCAATTGTTTCTAATGTCGTTGAGTTTCTTAGTTTTTTTACTAACTCCAATTTCATTTGGAGACAATGAGTAATGCTTAATAAAATTATTTTCTTATAATGAAACGATTAACCAAACTGCTACTTAGGTTTGAAAAATTTTATATTCTGCAAGAAACATTATACATGACTACATAATCCGTACAGTGGACTTCATGTTCTCGTATTTTTATTTTAATCCATTTTCTTCGTTCAAGATCACCGGACATCCGTCGCCGAAGCGCGGTCAATGCAATTAAGCTTTGATCACAACGACACATTTTCTAGACATTTTCCTTAAGCGATTACGTAATATAAGCTTCTAATATTTTACTATCTCAATTTTAAATTCTTATTAATTTTGAAAGGTGCCTTCACTTATAGTTTCTAAAACTTTATGTGTACACATATTTCTATCTTAACATATACGAAAAATTAAAAATACACATAGAAAATTTATTTGCCGCTTATTGTGTACAAGAAGCAGGAGTTTTCATTAACTGCTTAAATAACGAGGTTAGGACTATCACAATGGCAGTAAGTGAACTGTGCTCTAGTCCGAAGTTCACTTATTTAATAAATTTCGTCTCACCTTGAAAGCCTTTAAATTGTCGGAGTTTTACGTGTCAAAAATGGGCATGGAAAATTTATGCTTAGTGAAAATCATCAGATGTACTGTTTATTGACTTAATACTGGTCATAGATAGATATCGGCCTAATCGTATATACATACATGCTTATGACAAGATATTTCTAAAACTAAGTTGTATTATTGTTCACTGTGTTGATCGAAGCCATGCGTTCCAGTCCTTATAAGAAGATCGACGCTAAATAGCCCTAGGATTCTTTTATTCACATAGATATTAAAAAAATGGGCCGTCACGTGCGACTGGCAGATGTGAAATATCGAAATTATTTAAAAATATAAGTCATGCAAATGCATGACTTATATTTTTAAATAAAATAGAAGAAATTGCAACAGAAACTAAATATGGCATAATAAATAAACAACACTGTTTAAACTATATGTATCCGAGCATAGTGTGGCACACCGTACACACTACACACTACACACTATAGATATGTAGACACTACACACTATAGATATATAGATACTATCATATAACCTGGTGACGCGTCGCCATGCGAAAGCGTCAGCAGTCAAATATGATATTATGACACCGAACTTTCTAGACGCATTAACCGTTGCGGGGGGCGATTTTGAATAATTACTATATTGCGGGGTTGTAAGTGCCATGTATGTGGCGGTCGGAAACCATACTTGTATCGAATTCAGACTGATATACCATACATAAGTCTCTAAGTCTATAAGCAAGACTGACAGCCGCTGTAAGTATTGTTTAGTTTTGCGGTACACCAAACTCGAGACGGCAAGCACTAATTTATTTCCCTGAAATGAGACAACTCTAACAGATACTAAATAACTCACGAATGTTAATATAAATGTGATTAAAATATGTCAATATTAAATGTACATTGAGGGAATTGGTGATTTCCAACGAATCATATGTGAGTTTATAGGAAAGTTTCTGCTTTCAATAATATCAACGGAACTAACACATAACATTTTGTGATATTGTTAAGCTTGGAATATACCCTTGGGTGACAGAATAGTAAATATCGGCTTGTTTATTAGGAAACTTGAAATCGCTGTAAATACATGATACAAGTTAAAATAGTAACTGTCAAATACCTCATTGGAAAGGACCTTAATTATTCCTTTTTAGGAAAGTAGCATACAAATTTTAATTTTAAAAATCACAATTAATTACGATTACAAGCATACCAATCAAACTTAATTAAAACATGTTTTGTGCTCCAATCAATGTAAAGGGCAAAAAGTATTGTCACAAAGGAGTTAATAAAAGAATAATTATTTTTTTAAACATTTCGGGTGTCTATTAAAATCCTAAAACTCTTAGTAAAAAAAGCTTCATTTAATCAGACTTTCACACAAAGCACGTCACTTTTCATTAATAAAAATTCTAGAGAATACCTGGTCTATTTTGAATTAAGATGTATAGTTTCCTGAACATAGTAGGTACATATAAATACAAAAGTCCTGTAGCGTGTTCAGTTTATCTTTGTCATGTATAAAAGATGTTGTCTCACTGCTATATAGTTTCAGTGATATTGAAGTTACGACAAAAGATCCCGTTGGGTTTTCTTACCCAAATTGCTTTTTGTGGAACTAAGTTTTGGTCTTCGTATCTTCATAGTCAACATATCTAGTTAGAGTTTTTTGTTCGATTCAGAGCTTCCCCTAAAGTCTAACTAACTATTCGATTTGTATTTTGATGGCCTGCCGATTGATTAATATTAACATTTATTTAATAATACAACACTTTTTATCTTCGTTATGATAAAATTTTTTAAAGTTTTGTTATAACGAAGTTACTACATATTAGAAGCGTATTACTCATATTGCTGATATTTGATGATATTTGATTCATATTGCTCAGATCAAAGTTAGCTCGTCTCATATGTAATTGTCATCTGAAAATGATTACGGTTTTTGTTATTCATGGTATAATATGGTTAATTGCTTCTATAAGACAAAAATCTCCAATTCTTCAATCTACCATATGTATCATATATGAGGCCGCCTCAACATATTGGCATTTGCGATTGAAGTCGACTGTGAAATATTGCTTATTGGTAAAGTTTTATTATACTTGTCACAGGTGTGATGAGATTCGGGAATTTTGCTGTAATATTATATACATATGTCTAGGTATGCATATATCTAGGTGTATGTGGTTGTGGAACTTATACTACATAGTAGGTGGGAGGTAATATTGAATTGTTTTATAATAAGTGGCAATGACAATAGGCTCACAACCTATCACATACTCGTAGTGGAACTGTACTCCTCTGCCTACTTACGGGAATCGCAGGCGTTATGTTACATTATACTAAGTGTATTATATATACTTGACAATGACATATTAGCATACTAGTAGTAATTATAATCACTTATTATTTAACTCCCATAGTAGCAACATTCTCACCTCTACGTTGGGTATGTCAACAGTTAAAAAGTAAGACAAAATAATCTGCATTCTCTGGGGGAAATTAATAGGTGGTAAGATAACGCTGGTTGGCGATCGCAGAGCACAGTTTCTCACACCGCATACCTTCCGCCTACCTACCGCCTACCTACTACCGGTACCGCCTCGTCACCAGACAGAGTATATAGCCGTGCCTGGACAGGCCGCTTCATACTGTGATCTCCCAGTACCGGGTTTAGTTGCCTCTTACGACACGCCGTACTCCGGCACGTGGTCGGAGAAAATATTCTTATTTCTCTCCGTCGCGGTATTAATAGTATATACTAATTTATTTGCAATGTTAGATTATGTATTAAAATAAATATATTTGGAACCAATTTATTTTCAAGCCTTTAATAGCCTTTTTACCTTGTCGCCTTGTTCTGTTGTTAGTTTCGTGTCCCTAAACTTGGACAACAGAGCGAGTACAGGTGCTCTAGAATTAGATTCTGTTTGTCATGTCTGTGTGTAAAGTTACGAATACAACAAACAACTTTCGTTCTGCCTTTCTACTTCTGAATAATTAAAAATAGTCGACAACATTAACTGAAAATGTTGAGCTATGCTTTTCGTCTCGTTGCTTTGTTCACGTATGTTGGTCGTCAAGCTTTGTTTGTGGTTACGGAAGAAGCATTTGACGGGTACCGAATCTTATAAGATAACGCTAATTAAAACCTCAGTAGTTTTATGTAAGCAAGCTTCGTTATCTACATGCACTGGAACGCAATCTGGAAACTATACCAGATTCCAAGTTATAATAATAAATACACCAGTCAATGATGAAGTTATTAAAGCTCTTTATGTTATGATTCTTAGACAGACGATTACAAAGAAAACCTAATTTCGCCATCGACAATGTGGACTGTAAAAAATAAACTGTCGACCGTTATGTGGTGTAAATTGCTTTTTAAGGAGTTACACAGAAACAGGCCGCGATATTTTCAATTTCACGAAACAATTATTTCGCCATGTCATCAATCGGATTCCCGCTTTGATTGCGCGGCAAATTCGTTTTGTTTGGATACAAAAATTGCAATATAAAGAGCTGCCACATCATTCCCTTTTGGTTTAACGTAGATTGCTTCCAAAATGTAATATTGTTTGCAATTCATTTCAACAGGCGATCGCCCACTTTAGTTTATTCATTTTTGTTTCCGATACTAACTGGATATTCTCTGGCGTGCCGTATATATTTTCGTGATGTATATTTGGACTCCCAGTTCATTTAATAATGAGAATATTTAAAATACGACCTACGTCACTTGGAGAAACATACATAACCGTTCTTTTATACAGGTAAAATTCGACTAAGCACGGAATTTATGTTTCATTGTTTATTTTATTGTAATGTGTAACGGAGATAAAACTGTCCATACTGACATATTTATACTTTATATTGTGTGATTACCGTTCACGGTTCTTAGGGAAATTAAACCATCTGAAGTTAACACGAATCTGCAACACATTAGTGTGAGAACGACAGCAAGACGTAAAATCACGCGTGTAATCCACGAAGCGCTAGGCAGAGGAATGTAGAACACTCCACGTTTACATTTACGCCCCGCACTGGAATACGGGATGAGAACAATGTTAAGCACTGTTTATAGTTGATTATTATACAATTTTTAGTGGATACTTCTAACACTACCCCTCATTATTAACTAAAGTCCAAGTACCATACCGTGACAACACCGCCTCACACTCATAACTTTACGAAGTCTGAGTTATTGTAACTTTAATAAAATGGTCCCGGGTGGAGGACGTATAACATCTCTATGAAACAAGTTTGTTAAACCGAGAATTCTCTTCCCAGAAATTGTAAAGGAAGTCGCAGAAGGCGAGAGTGAGTGAACGTCGAGGGCACATGATATTGTAATACTCGAGATAAGGGACTTGTACAATCACAATCAAGGAACGAGTTTGGTACACGTTCGCGGTTAAGCGACTCATTATTTAGCAGCTCAACTTTGCAGTTGAACGACTAAATAATGAGGGAATTTCAACAAACAGTGTATTCTGTCAGTAATGGATGGGGTAGGGGGTAGCATGAGTCGTGGTCGGTGGATAGTTGAGACAGATGACATAGTAGGCTTTGTCAGAGAATTCTAATTGTATTATTGATATTTTTGAATTCTGACGTCAAAACAGACACTTTGTACTTTTTTCGCCTATGAAAGTTTGTTTACTTCCTTGATTAGTGCTTTATATATAATGTGGAAAAAATCAAATTCATTACAAATATAAATTTATCTACCTTTTTGAGGTGTACTTTTAATGTAGGACATTACTTCGTTGGTTAAGTGCATTTTGTATATACTTTTAACAAGTTGCAAATATAATGTAGGAGGACCTAACTGTAAATTACGTGTGGTTGTTAAATTGTATATGTTTAATACTGAGAATAGATAATCTCAAAGAAATTAGATAAAACTGATGAATGTAGAAAACTAAAGACAGAGATATCTAGCACTTATTGTGAGTGGTGTTTGTCAACCCTGTAAGAGTTCTGGCGTTATGATATAACAATAAAGTTAGATAACAAACTTAACACACGCCTGTTATCCCAGAGGCGTGCAGAACACTCCCACGTTTCACCAGTTACGTTCAGTTAGTAATAGATAATCTCCAAATTAATACTTATCGTATAGACCTTCACAGTCTGACAAATGGTTCATTCACGAGATAAAACAAATGTAAGTTCACCTCGTTGTAACTCCTTTGTGACGACAACACTAACAATTGTTTACGTTCAATGGAGACGCAACTATTGTGTAGTTTTAGTACCAAAAGGATAAAAAAATTATTTTGTTTTTATTTGGGAACAGCTAGTAGTCTGAATTCCGTTTGCATGACATTATGCATGACCCAAGCGTGCTTTTGTATAAAATCTAATCATGAAATAGCGGGTTATTTAATCCGTTTATTAAAAATGTTTTATGGACGATAGATTGCACAGGGGTGAGTGTTGTTGGCATCCCATTTACATCTATATAAATATATGTACTTACGTATGTATGTATGTGTAAAAATCAAACTCAACTTCTTTAAAAAATTTGCTGTTAAAGTTTAAGGTAATATATAATTTTGCTATGTACATAAATGTTTGTGGTATCACTTAATCTCAACTCCGTTCTGTCGCAGCAAAATATAATTTCAAGTTCACAATAAAAACTAAGATTTCTCAAGGAAGATTTACAACGCCCATTAAAGTTTCAAAGGCTGCCTCTTTAAACAATACAGTAAAAATAAAATAATTTATACAGGTAAGCTTAACTTCAAAAGAGTCTTTCACTCAAAAATAAAGCGTGTAGTACCTAAACAAGGTGGAACATTGTTTTGCATAACAAAGGGAAAAAAAACAACCGAAAGGAAAGCATAAAGCCACACTTTATTCGCAGAATACTTATTCAAATGAGGCTGTCCCTTCTAAGTTTGTTTTCAATCAAAAACTCGAGCAGCTTTGTGCCGCTAAACTTTATAAATGAGACGATTATCCACGACGGTAACGCCAAGGACGATAGCGAGTGTGTGCCGCGACCGCCACTCGCGTCTCTCCCGGGCTGCCCACTATTACACTTACAAAAACGGGACAACATTTTTACCTCCTTGCAACCTGTCCAGCAAAATTCGTACACATTCCTACATATCATATAACTAATACATTTTATATTCATTTGCATATATTCAAATCGAATACTGTTACTATATATGGTTTAGTAGTAGGGCCGGCTGAGAAATGACGCCTTCTCATCATCTTCAACTATATATTTCTTCACTGTTGGGCACGGGCACAACGCTATATTCTGCCACACTCACTAAATACCGTTTAACAGATTTTAAACTTAGAAAGCATTAAGATTTATCGTAATGTTTTCATTAACGTAAGTTATTAATACATATAAAGCACCATCATTTAGCAACCACTTTACCAACGACGCAGGTGGTTTAGCACCGCTCCCGAAAACAATAGCAGTTAGACTGAAAATTATTTTAATCGTCAAAGAGCAACTATGTACTGCTTGTGAAAATATAAAAAAAAAATTAAACAGAAATATGATATTCTAAAGCCACCTTTGTAGGACTGTCCTGCGTATCGTAATAAATTTGGTACACTTACGCTTGCAACCCTCTCCGTACCACCCCTACTCTGCACTAGACTGATAAAGCCCTGGTCACCTGCGCTGCATGAGTTGCAACGCTTTTTAACTCTCATTCCCTCTCCTTCAAACTTCATCCGGTTTGCAGCAGTTTATGTTTTATGTAGGCGCCCCGCGTAATTTGTCGTATACTAGACAAGGACATTTTAAAATTGTTTTTCACTAACCAGATTTATAAAACAAAAACGAGGTTACATAATGACAAAAAACGTTACTAGTGTAGTCACATGAGTTATAATAAGGTATTGTGATTTTAAAAAAATATATCTAATGCTATAATTTTTAATGCCTATACTGTTAAAAATAAAATGACGTAACATGGACGGCTTCAAAATTTATTACAACAAAGTTACCATATTTTCTAAAATGCTCTATCTTATGTAACTATTAGTATAATTGGTTTTATTATAATCAAATCACTTGTTTCTCTACTGGTACATACAAATGTCGCACCTGTTGGTTTAATGGGGCTTTACTGCTAAGGATCGGTACTATAGTTACGGTAGTAGATAGGTACCATAGTTAGTATAGTTACGTAGGTACTATACTTAGGTACTATATTTGCGGAGCTCGAAAAAAGGCTACATTGAACGGGTCTTGATTATTGTAGCATAAATTTAGATGAAAAGGTATGGGTAGGTAAATATTCCCGAGTAGAAAGTATATTGACGCGAAAAGAGGAGAGCGTAGCAATAGTTCGTCAGGATTAGCCAGCGGCTGCAGGGTGATTACTGCGCCGTCTTGGAGACTTTTAATACATTTTTTAGATAGATCTTGCATTGAAAAGTTTCTTGGCCGTGCATTCAAATTTTGATGTCAGGCATTTAAGATTGGTTTTTTAAATGTATGTTTTGGGAGTTATAATTAGAAACATCGGTACTCGTATCTTACCTAGTGAGTCCAATTTGTTTATTTTGACGATACATATTACATTAAATTCGGAAAAACGCCACAATACTTTACAATTTTTTATTTCGTTCGTCTTTTATTTAACTGTTTGTTTGTTTTTATAAAAATGGGAACATGTACATACATACATATCCTCACGCCAGGTCCCTTGCGGGGTAGGCAGAGAGCACAGATAAAAATAATAATACAAAGCGATAAAAATGAGAATGTTTTTAAAAATCGTATTCTATCTAGTTAACAAGGCGAACTTTACGAGAACTAAATAAATGTTAAATGTAATATTGTTTTTTACCTCGTTGACTATTGACTGAATACGTTGACATTAACGTTGGGTACCGACTGCCTCGATGGTCGAGTGGTAGCGAGCGCGACTGCCGATCGACAGGTCCTGCGTACAAATCCCGGGCCGAGTAAACACTATTAGACTTTTCTAATTAGAATTTTTAGTCAAAATTTTTAGTAGTATTTCGGAGTTTGGGTTTATATCCGGTGTATAGGCTAACCACCCGTTTCATTGTGGGACTTTTACCTAACTGGTGAAACCTGGGAGTGTACCGCACTCCTCTGCCTACCTGTTCTGGTATTACAGGGATGACGTCACATTTCGAAATATTGATTGGTACTTTTATATGTTGACTCAGAAACTAATTATAAAAGCATAAAAATGATAATAATATGTAAATCATTATTGATAATAGAAAATATATTCATTAAAGTTCTTTACTGTGTATAAATAGATTACATTTATTGAATTACTTATTTAATGTAAGATACAAGCAGTTAAAGATACATGTGATCTTATTTTGTGGTGTGCACTGCGGCTGAAAATTGTGACAAATCGATTGTGCACACACAATTATCACATCGGAGTGACGCTGATTAGACGAGCTTCGCGCACCCTGACTAATTTGTCCGAATGCGTCTTTATTAGCGATTCTGCGTCCGGCGGCTAACGCGCTGCTTTTAGCGGTGCGGCGTCAAGGGAGTGCGGTAATTAGCTGGCTGACGCTAATTTCTCGGTCACTTCCTAAACGAATCTATAATGCATTACGCTTGTAAGATTAGAAATAGCACTATTATAAAATAAATAATTACAAAGAACAATATCGATTAAAATTCAGCTAATACGGAATCAAAATTCAACTTTCTTTTTAATAAACGTCGAAGCGTTATGTTAAGTGACTATTAAAACTATTCTTTTGTGGGTATTATTTAATTGTCCTCCTGATACTGATTACTTATGGTGGCTCGTGTTATTTATTAGGTTTATAGTTTATACCTACTACATCAATTCGCTGCAGTATACACTTTGAACACGGATTTTTTTATGAATAAGAAGAACTGTCACAGACTGTCATGCTGGCCTTGCTTGTGTGATCTTAATAAAATTCGTGTGTGCTGTCTATTCTTCCGGTATTTTCATTTGATATGAACGCGAGTAATATTTATTTTTTAAACTCACGTTACATCTGAACAATACAGGCCTACGCTTCTAATTTTAACTACATGATCCTGGCTATTGACATTGCTATTGACCAACTGAGCATCGGCATGGTTAAATTATGCACCGGCTTAAATCTCGTACTCACTATGTTTTTACGGAACGGTCTAACTAGTTGGGACCTATTCGATGTCCCTCTACATAAGCTCCCGGCTATCGCCGCGAATTCGAGGCGCAGACTGAAATCTATAAGCATTTTTGTATTCATGTATACTCGTAAATCACTGCTCTAGTTAATACTACAAATTGATGTTAAAGATTAACTCATTAACAATGCCAGTTAATAAAGTGAAGAAATGTGATTATGCTTCGTTGTTACATAATTAATTTTCCACTTTAATATTTTTTTGGCTTACTGCCTAGCACCGATTTGGCATTCGCTTGGCCCATACTGAGTGGAAGCCAAAATCAAAACTTTACCTGAAAGGTATTTTTTAGGTAACCTTGACTGCTAGAAATGAAAAATACTCAGCATAGATTATTCAGGGGAACAAATTATTTTTTTAAGTCATAAGCGTAAATTTAATCCTAACAAAAATATGACTAATATGACGAAGAAATACACATGTATTGATAATAGTACCTACATAAAAGTAATTGGTTTCGCATATGTATAATATAACTTTAATTAACAGGCGTAATCAAAATGTAATTTTATTAAAGACGTACGCTATGTTTAACTTTATATTCTGCCTACGTCAACTTTTCGTTCCAATTAATTAAAAGTATGGAATTGAATATACAGTAAAGAGTTATTACAGTGAACAAGTATCTATAGAATCGAGTACATTATGTTGGTTATACGAAAATTTACTTAAACTTAGTTATTACTTATTACTATTAATATTACAGTTAGCCTCGACTTCTATTTGCTAAATTACTTTAGAGAGTGGGGACTTAAATATAGAGGACAATGAAATGTTTTTGATGGACATTTGTTAAATAATATGATACGGCTGATGCTAGAATGTGTAAGGCTTGACGTTGATGAAATAAATCATTATTATATATTTTTTCTGGCACGATAACCATTTCACTCAGATTACTTTAGTAAGTGTAAATTTTATTCATCATTCTGAAACTGATAAAAAGCTATGAATAACTATCAAGTTAAGAACAAAGTAAATTTAAACGTAAAAACATTTTGCCTATTTTGATTCCTAAATAGTTATACACGTAATTTGTCAGTGCAAAAACCTATTTGTCATTTGAATCTGCTCTTTGAATTTTATTAGCTGTTCGGAACTTCGTGTCTTCCCTAATAGAAAACTAGAAAATAAAAAGGTTATGTTACATTTGTGTCGAATCTCGAGACGAGCCCTGATTACCCGCGCCTCAACTTTCTTCGGATTTACGACAACGTAAAAAGAGACGGAACCAATAAGCAACGTAGGGTTGACACAAAGTTTTCCTTGAATGAACCAGATAATATAAATGATTTGCTTGTAAATTTTGTATAATTTATGACTAACATGTATATTTATGACAAAAAGACTGTTGTCGGAACAAGTGTTTAAATTTTTAAATGTATACCAATTATTATAAGCCTAATTTGAACTTGTATGAAATTTGAACTACTATAAAACTTGAACTTTTATCTAGAAAACACTTGTAAATACCACAAAACTCAATAAATCTCGAAATAAATAGAATTATTATACTAGAATTAAGCAAACAAAAAGACGTCCGAACTTATGAATAAACTGTTATATAACTTGAAAATTTAACAATGAGTTTATTTTTAGAATTATCTTTCACAACAGTTGCGGATTTGATCGTCAAAACAAATCGTACTAATCTTAAATTATTGGACAGCCCTGCAGCTATATTTTTTCCTACAAACAATTTACTTACGGTGGCTTTTAAGTAATATTTAATGAAGGGGCTGTCTCTCACATTTACAGCTACAATACAATTTGAAAAGATCAATATCCAACGTTTCATTTATTTATACGTAATTACAACTTTCGAGTGTGGCGTATGGCGGCGCAGAAGCTTTCAATCGATACTTCATTACAGCTTGTACACGACAACGTGAACCGTCGTTTCAAAACTACTAGTTTTTGTACCAATGGTGGAGTATTTTTGCCAATGTGCCCAACTTCCATTCAACGGTAGGTCGCATAACGTAGTTGGTGAACCGTGGGATTGTAATACAACTTTTTGCTCACTCCTTAAGAGAAAAACACGCGTGACGTTGTGTATAGAGTTTTAATTAACTATGTATTATGACAACGGCATAGAGAATGCCATCAGGCATTAAGTCCGCCCTTTGTAACCTAGCTATAAGTAATCAATAAAGAGTTTTAAATAAAAAAGTAAAATAAAAATATCAATAATAATACATTGCTTATATCTGAATAAAGATATAAAATATAAATAGAGATGTGGGAACTACCTGTTGTTTCAATTTAATTTTCAAGATTTTACTTTCACTAGTATCGGGAGTAGTAGCGGAGTATCATATACCACTCCGATAACATTCCTGATAAAAGACAAACTTATTAAGATTTGCGATGCTTATCTGCAGTTCATTTAGAGAACCTTAACTACACATTTACTGATGATTCTACTTGACGGAATTGTCAAACCTCATCTTGAATAAAGCAGTTAAACTGTACCAATAGAAATATTTATTTTCAAGGTGAAAAATTGCAGAAAGTAACTTTGTAGTGAGGAATTCAATAATTGTTTCTTTTTTAGTTACGTAACATTTTGTGGATTGATTGACAATGGCGGCTCTATGGCTGATCCGCTTCTATTTCCGCTCGAAACATGTTACAAGCCAATATTTGGGCCCGCCTGGAAGTGCTGTCCATGCGCATATAGTTGTGATGCTCAAAGGACCTTGCTATTTGCGCATTAAATCCTGACCGTGTTACGACTTAAGCACTATATGCTTCTTCAACGTGTGCTTATGTAATATGTTGTGTGTTTTGGATGATTATGTCAGCATTAAAAACAATTCTGTGGTGTATTTTTAACAATCGATTTGGGAAGCTTTTGAGTTAATCTATTCAAGAAACAGATTCTGTCTTGTATGCTATGTTGTTGAAATTTGCTATTTTTGCGATTTGTGGATCCATGATGTTGCAGGTACCATGTAATGAGATAAATCGCATAGGTAGGTATCTATTTCGATTTCACTTGCAACAAAGATATCAAATAATTTTGGATCTATTGATGTTAAGCCTTTAATTGTAAGTCCCTACGATTTTCAAACTTCAGTAACTAAATCATAGATAGTCGAGGAAATCCAATTATCGCTTGCACAATGGGTCACGGAATAATCTAAGCTAAGAAAATTAATCTTCTCAGTCCAGAGGAGCACTGTCTGTGCAAACTTAGACAATGGATTTATAGTTCATCGATTTCGGGCCATTCTACGGGGCGTATCATGGACGATTCTGTCGTCGAAAGCGCTGTTCAAAGTAACGGTAAGTTTATGAAAAGCGTCCATTTGGCCAAATAAATACTTTGTTCATAATTCTTACAAGCTTTGTCTATATATTTATAAAACTTGTAATAGGAATTCGGATTTATGAAATTTGCTTATTCACCAAATATTAATTATGTGGATAATTATATTTTACTGCTATTATAATTATTAAAGTATATTTTATACTAAAAAAAAACGTAACTTCACGCCTGTAATCAATGTAAGGTGGAAACAAAATGTATACCAATGGTTCATTGACCATAGATTTGTTCTATAAACTTTAAAGCGAATGGAATATAACTTACTCAACTTATATCATTCAAACGTACACACTATGTTCTATGTATTATTTGATGTTTATCGCAAATATGATATATCTATATAATACCAAGTATGTATAACGCGTATAGTCTTTGATGTAGTGTTTAATTAAATAAATATAACCAAATCGTTAAAACATTATGACGAAATATAAGTTTAGAAAGTAATATTTTCGTCCCCAATAAAACATTTGACGTTATTAAGTAGCTTTCGTGTCCATCTTCATGATAGACTCTCGCAAAATAACATTTTTATTGCGAAAAAGGGAAATGATGTACAAAAGCCGAAACTTCTTAGCAATTTGACTCTCGTTTGAAATGAAGCAAATAAAGTAAGACGAGTCGCCGAGGGTCGGCCTAGCGTTCCGGTGCGAATTCTAAAAGATAATATTTAAAAACAAAGCCAGTACCAACCAATCGTATTTGTGTTGAAAAAGTAACAAAAACGAATTTCAAAGAATCAGTAAGATCCATTCAGTTTAATTATACATATGTATATATTTTTTCCATTTGTAATTGCACAACCTGAACTATCACAGTCGACGCTACTCCAGATTTTGTTGTGAAATTTTCAATTCGTTATGTCTTGTTTAACTATTATTCGGATTTTATGATAAAAAGTGATTAAAATATTATTGCGATAACGTATTTAAGTGTAGAAATAATTTTGACATTTTTTCCAGAATGTCTTACTTCATTGTTTCTCATTGGCATAATGCTTTTTGTTTCTTGAATACCTTCAAAAGCTTTTAGATGTATAATTTAAGAAAAGCTTTATAAAATCCTAAAATGGACACAAATTACAAGAAATCAAAATTAAAACTCGGGATAATAAAAGGATCGGTGCGACAATTGTATCTACTGAGCAAAGCAAACTCTCATGACCTTAAAAATCAACAGTTATTGCATGCCGTGGCACGTTCATTCGTAAAATTGTTTGGTTTCTACTCGAGCTCGAATCATAAAGGTTTCAGAATGTATAAAATCTCAGCGAATGAGTTTTTCGCATAATACATTGATGATACTTCTAAAATTGATACAAACAATCGTTTAGTGTGAACAGGTTGTTTCTTTAAACGTAACGCAAATAAATACAAAGCATAGTTAATAATAATTTTACTAGCCATCTTTAACAAGGTAGGAAATACTATTGGATTCCGTATTTAACTTCTAATCAAAAGTGTGTGTTTCTTATTTATAATAAGTACATAATTACGTAACATCAGCCTTGTAATCCCCGAAGAGGTAGGCAGAGGAATGTAGCACACTCCCACGTTTCACCAGTTACGTTCACATCCCTCTATGGAATAGGTAGTGAGTCTATTGCCAAACACCAAGTCACTACTAGGAAATCTAAATAAGAAAAATCCAATTGCTAATTATTCTCATATGATTGTGTTAAATGTGTTCTGAAATGGAGACAAAGCCTCGGCAAAATGTAACGTATGGCCACCAGCTAGTTGATCTGACTATAAACGCAAAGAGTGGCTGATTGCATTTCGAAACGAAAAACTTACGATATATGTCATTGACGTACTATTTGAAGGGCCAATGCCCAGCAGTAGGATTATAACAGGCTGATGCTGAACATCCTGAAATATTAGTAAATTAAGGTTTCGATAAAATTCCGCCTAAAATGTCACTTAAAAGCACTTCCAAATCTATAAAGACTTATAAAATTTAAAGTTTCGCCCTTTTGTATGAGTGGGTGTTAGTAAATAATAAAGAACGTTATATCAAATAAGGTTTTCATTGTCAGCAATATTGATGTACTTTAGTACTATCGACATTCTTGAATGTGTTTGTAGATGTACATTACGAGTATGTCACATCACTTTAAAAAGCAACAAATTTTATTTAGGTACACACTTATTTAAAAACAGAACTTTTAAAATCTCCATAATTTATTAAAATCACATGGAATAATGGCGAGAAAATGGTGGAGTTTCAACAAAAGAAAAATCTTGAAACGCTCTGTAAAAATATTACTGTCGTGTTTAAGACATCGCGTTCCGACGCAAAATATGTTTTATCGCGTAATGCATCGTCGCATTTCACGTTGCTCTTATGATATGCAATACACTGGAAGGAATTTAAGGGACAAGTTTCCTGTTACGTACTTTTTTTTTGGAAAATTTATATTATCTCTATATTTAAAAAAAGTCTTAAAAACGTTGCGTTATATATAGATTATAAAATTAATTTATAAAAATTCTATCAGAAACACCCACTCAAGACAGTTGGTGGTAATGACTTTCTATTTACACGATAAAGACATTTTAGTTATTTGATAGGAAGATTGCTTTCGTATATAATGTACGTTTCATAGAGTAACAATATTAAACTAATTGTAAGTTAATAGCAAACTTGAACTTACAGCGAAATGGTAAAATTCATGTGAATCTATTTAGTTACAAGATAAGTAGATATCGTAGCATAATTATTTATGAATTCAAACTCGCCATGCCACCATCGTTACATAAATACATTTGTTAGAAAACATGATCCGTCCCAAAGTATAACACAGTATAAAATACCAAATTAGTGGCTCACTCTCCCGCGGTGTCCCTTCATTCCAGCACGTTTAATATTTTACCCATTCCCCTCACGCGCCGCCTTCAACGGCCGTCCTGATTGCCGTTAAATTGAACTAAAAACTTCTTCAATGCTCCAAAAACGATTCAATTATATACCATATTTAGTCCAATGTAAATTTCAAATCTTAATCTCTAAGTCATAATTTCTTGCCCACTCTTAACTGTCACCAATAATATTTTCTTGGGAACTAAGTGCTTTCGTAAACGACCTGGAAAGCTACAAGTAACGGATGTCGTAATTCGAAAATGTTTGCATTTGGAGATTAAATAAGTTTATTCTGTGCGAGTAGTTTGTTCGCTAACAATTTATTACACCAGCGTGTAGAAGTACGAATAGCGTTAAGATGTTTTCAATAGAACACCAACGGGATGTAAAGTTTCGCAACAGTGTGCTCTCGGATCGTGCAATTATTGCCAACCAAGTCCTGATTGAATTCTTAGGTCAAGTTTGTGCTGAAGTTTGTATAAAAGACCCAAGCAAATCTCGCTGTTGGAAATTTTTGTTTAATATATTTTCACGTACCGGACCGTACCTACTATTTTACGAAAAACTAGAAAAGCTTTTCCATTTCAACTTCCACGTCGCGAAACCGTTTCGACAGTTCCATTAGACATGTTTTAATTGGTTACAAAAGCAAAGGTAGGTAAAATGTGTAAAAATTTTCGTCGAAATTGACCAAGCGCCAACATTTTGTTAACACGCATGTCATGTCTAGAAGTTCCGCCCGTGTTTTCGGTAGACTATTCGGAATTTAAAATGGATTCGTTTATAAAGGCATTTACTAGGGTTCGCATTTTCGATGAGGATGAAGCGGCAGGTGAGTGACTTGTTTGCCGGTGGCCCGGTCCAACACGAACAAAACGTACGACAGTTTAGTCGACGCCAACGCTACCGTAGCACCCTCTATAAATCAGACGGCGATTGACGCCTTCCTACAGGGAGTGATCTATTCCACCCCCTCGATGATGCGGCTCTTATACTTGTAAGGATTTTTCATCGATCGACGTTGAAAATACTGAGAGATTTCTAAGCATTTAAAAATTTAAGGCGAAAACATCAGCTTTTAAATTTAGTTTTCTAATAGACAGCCTTAATGTAAGTAAAGTATAGTTTATGTAAGGATTAAGGACTAAGGATTAAGTTAGCTTACAGTGTCACTTTGTGGCAGCCAGTGGCGGATTATAAAGTACGAGAGACTATTCACATTTTTATAAAAGGCTGATGAGTATTGAGAAAACACTTTTAAAACTCGTTTCTTTTATTCAAATTTATTACATTTATTTATACAAAATTTGGTGAACTGAACTTGAGACATTACTTGTTTTTAAGGGAAAATTTTGTTTTTTTCTTTGATTTGACATTATGCTTGTATGCGTATATGCTATTTCATTTTTCAGATCTTAATATTTGTTATACTTCGGTGATAAATGATATACATAGATAATAATATACATTTTATGATTATATAATAATGTACATTTTCGATTAGTGATCTAACAATATTTGTTTATTTGTTGCATTGTTGATGGAATGTAAACCAATCATGTAAAAATATGATACGCTTCAAAAATTGCTTGGCATTGGGATATTCTTTGGTAAATTTTTAATATCAATGAGCGTCGAGTGTGGCTTGTACCGTTTTCGAATAGGTTCGAATAGGTAGGTACATTTAATATTTTACCGAGTCTCCTCACGCGCCGTCTTCAACGGGCCCTGATTGCCGTCCGATCGAAATTATATTTCACTAGCACATTCAAACCTCGCTGGACAAGATTGCTTTTCGCTACAAGGACTTGTTAAATATTTGATTTTGTAAAATATTTTCACATAACGCTGTTAGTTTAACGTGGGGATGGAATTCCGTAAAAGGGATAATGTTGAACTGAATTTAAAGCTTTACGGGTACCATCTTCAACTTTATGTACTCTACAGGAAAATTTCTCGGCACGAGATTAGTTTTGAACTTATAACTATAAAGTCGTATCAAGGTGGTCGCTTGTATATTGCAGTTTTATTGATCGTCGGATATCGAAATAATTCATCGCAATTGCGTACAAAATCAGGTTGACGTCCCTAGTTTATTGTTATTTGGAATTTTTTTTTCAAAATTCCTATTAAATGTACAAGTTTAAACAATTATTATGTATATTTTTACAGTCTGTTAAATATTGTTCTTATCTATGTAGTTAACTTTTAGTATATTCCAATAATATGAAGTATTTAGGAGCCAAAGCTAAATTTATTTTCACATTGCGAATATTACCCAGAGCAGGGAATAAATTATCGTGCAATATTCTCTCAGCGAAGTTTGAAGCTGCTTCTCTATGGGGTAGCTTCCAATAACGTTGTCAATAAATTGGCATTTGAACATCCAATAGTCGATGCACGAAGATGTGTTAGCGTTAACTATTTGAATAAGTGTAATGAAATGATCATACTCCAAACAATATTGACTGAAACTAAATTCTACGTAAAAACATATTTAATTAATGTAATGTAACGAATAACGTTTTATTATATATTATGGACGTTATTGTCTGAGCATTGTTAGTAACTCGTCTGTGACCACTTTCGAACAGATCTAATAATTACTGATACTAAATACCTACCCAGTAACAGCTAAACTAAATATATAAATCGTCGTAACGTAAGTCACGCCTGTAATCCCCGAATAAGTAGGCAGAGGAATGTAATGTACTCCCACGTATCACCAGTTACATTTATGTCCCATTATGGAATAGGTGGTGGTGGTGATAACTGTATAAACGGACTCTAATA
>DWTO01000782.1:0-18870 GCA_018244755.1 Jemadia pseudognetus | reverse complement strand
TCTAAATTAGAAGAATTCTATGGTGCCCGACCAATAAGGCAGTCAACTTGTATAGTAATACAATACTACCATTTGTATATCAACACTATACAAAAAAATTACTAAAAATATTATCTGTGTCGAAGTACTGTAAATTATCTATCTATGCTTTCTTTTAATTTATGTTGGTGAAACCTTAGGTCATACCTAGTAATGAATAAAACTATTTAAATTTTATTTTGGAAGTATATACATATCTAAAAGCTTAAACATACAATGCTTGGTTATATGTATATTGTAAAATGTTCGTCTTTGTGTTCTGTTTATTATCAAATTTAATTTCATCATAGTGCACATCTCTTGATAGATAAACATTGCCTTTTATATCCATCATAATACCAGAAACTAGATTTGCAAGTTTTGGTTCTGTTTCCTTATCTGACATTTAAGTTTTTACAAACTATGTTGAAAATCATGCATATCATTTCAGTCCGCTGGATAGAGATTTCATAATAATAATTACAGATATAACATGGGTCTTAAATGTATACAGATGAATCGAATATCATTTAATTTCATTTTGAGATGCCAGATTTTATATTGATAACATAGATTTTCCTTATTCCTATGCATGTATATTTGGTCTCATATATTAAATTATTGAGTGTTTATGTATAGGAGCATAAATAAGTAGAGATATATATTCTAAGCTAACCAGAGCCTGTCCTGTTACTACCCACAAAGCCAAAGATCAGCCAGCAGTTAGCAATATGAAATAGTTAAACTCTTAAATGACAATCAATAATAGCCACTGATCCTTTGTAATTTTCTGTAAGTTTCTAGTATTGTCTGGCTCTTGAGGAAATCATTGAATTACTTAATATTGAGATAGTATTTAGTTATTTACTATTGTGTGTACGTATTGTATTGTAGTATGTATACCACACATATTTCGATTGACTGACGAAAGTGCATGCATTGATCTAGAGACCCAAATGCGCTTTTATTTCAGAGATGTTCGAAAATAGAGTGATTATTTTTGTTCGTTTTATAAATACTGGCCACGTGCATCACTGTAGGCAATAGCAACACAAATAAACAGCCTTGATGCGGCTTGATAGGTGTCACTTCAGTGACTTGACGGAACTACACACGCAATAGGAAAATCTTACCTTATTCCAGCAAAATATTTACACTGCAAACATTACATGTATCACTAGCGACAACGTATCAACTCGTTTGTCCATAAACATCCACTCACTAACTGTAAAATCAATGATAAATGACGTCGGTACTACGAATCGCGCGACATAAACACACGACACATCCGTATATTTTTACAACAGATGTTTTCGTGTATACAATAAATGAAACTCTCCGATTTTTCGCATCATGTTTAATTCACCATGTTTCCTGAAAACCTTGACGCGGTTGTAAAATTTAAATATTTTTTGTAAGTGTTGTCACCCGGTGATATCTACTGAAACGATGACGAATAAGTAATGGTTTTCCTTATTCCGCCACAACATTGGTCTGTTTTAAATAACACAGTTCAAAACGATACTTCTCATTGATGTAGTGTTTTATGAAGTTTACTCACCGAAAGTTATTGTTAAAACAAAATTTGGTTAACTATTTATCGTCTGGTTGTTTCGTCCGCGGTTGTCAAAGCATTTCACTACCATCTTAGCGACGCTAGTGATGCTAAACAAAATCTAAACATTCTATCTACCACAGATAAATCATTTTAGTTAGATTATCGGTTTATAAATTTATCTTTCATTCATCATTATATTATATTAAAAAAACGTTAAATTATGATTTTCAGCACAGACACTGTACTAAAAAATAATGAGCCTAGCAGATGTAAAACATCGAAATTATTTTATATAAGTCATACTGTCAAAAAAAGAACAAATTACGACAAAAATTAATTATGGCATAGTAAATAAATAAATAAATAAAATCCATCGATTATTTTAGAAATAAATGATTATTTTTTAATGAACTTTAATTTTGTTAAATAAAAAAAAATTTAAAAAAAACAAAAATTGCGACACCGCAATTCTTTTAAGTAGTTATTTCTGTGAGGGCAGTGTGGCACTTTGTACACTACACATATAGACTGCATATTATATGTATATACTATCGTATAGCGTGGCGACGCGTCGCCACGCACAAGCGTCGCCACGCCAACAATCGGATTGCCTCGGCTATAAATGTTTCGCTTCAAAAGTTTAGTTTTATCCAATGTGGAGAACAAGAATATCGTGAAATAAATAGTTTCAAGTTAATAGAACATACGTGCAAGGTTTTTCTACTAAATCGGTTGGCAAGTCAAAAATTTAAGCAGATAATATGTTTCAATTTAGACATAAATAGTAGTTACGAGAGTTACGCGCTTAGTAACACATTTTAGTCAAAAATTTAACATATTTATGTAAACATATATAAATCATTTATTCCACCACCTATTTCATAATGGAACGTCGACGTAACTAGTGAAACATGGGAGCGTACTACATTCCTCTACCTATCTTTTTGGGGATTATAAGCGTGATGTTACGTGTAGATACATGTGTAGATACATCATGTATTAGTTTGTTTTATCATCTATTATAGAAAATGGGGTGGGGTGGGGGTGTCTTAAAATTTTAATTCTGTTTTAAAGGCATTGCACTAGTGATGCAGAAAAAAAAGGGAAATCTGAACGTTACCGGTTTCATTATAAGCGACATCTCTAACCGATCGAAATTGACGTTTCTATTTCTGTTTCGGGGAGTGAAGTGCGAGGAGGGGAGTTTCGTTTGTTACGCGGAAATGGGAATCTTTGAAATTTCATAAAATTAAATTTATATCCTGAACTGCAATGCACCGAAGTATCGTAAAATCTAAATTAGTATTTGTTCTAAACGTACCGTACCACTGAACTTGTTGCGGTAAACATTTTCCGTTTAGTGTATTATCAGCGCTGCGTGTTTGGAGTGTTGTTTTTATTATTGTTAAAATCTATTTTAGAACAGCCTTCCACTAATTTTCCTGGATAATTTTTTTTTACATATTCTTGCTATCGCATACATTCAATCAAACATATCGCAGTTACTAAATCATCTGTGAAAAAAAATCGAATAAATTTCACTACTCTTCTAGAATAATACTCAATAAAAACAACAGTTAAAATCACTATGTCTGACGGGCAAGGAGATAACCATCGGAAGGAGAGTATATCGGCTGCTGCGGTAGCCAGCGACAGTCCTGTTACGGACCCTGGTCAGGTGCGCGGGGTAACGGCTGAGGTCCCCGCTGCGAAGTTCGAGGGTCAGCGCGGGAAATCTAGTGCGATGAAGAAGTCCGCGCGGTACCGGAGTCGTTCCTTGTCCGCATCGTCTGCTGACTCCTATAGCTCCACATCCTATACAGGTAAGTGTTTTTGTAAACTTTCACTTACATATTATATTAAAACGCTCCGGCTGGAGGGTGCCACTTGCAGTACCATGTCATAAAAGTAAAGACGCAAAAAAAGTTTTTATAAGCAATTGTTTCGAGTAATGTAATTAAAGATATATAACGTCATACCTGTAATCACTGAAGAGGCAAGCAGAGGGGTGTAATTCACTCATATATTTCACAAGTTACATTTTGGTGCCAGAATGGAATCGGTGGTAAGCCTATTGCCATACACTGCACACATATCCAGGCTCAGAGCCACCACTAGAAAATCTAATTTAGAAAAATCTAACAGTGTTTGATCCCAGATTTGCACCCACTTAATTAGCATTCACGCTTGCGATGAACACAACCAATGAGGCAGTCAAGGATCAATTCCTGGTTGCAAATCCTAGGTCAAGCACTATTAGAACTAGGAACAACTATTTCTTTATACAAATTTACTATTCGGTATATTATAGCAATTAGCAAATCTTTAGCTTAATTAAGTTGTGTATAAACTCATAAAAACCCATCACTAATCATGATATTTTTTCTTGCATTGTAGTTAATATAACTAGGTATTTGTGTTTGATTGCAATACTACTTTCACTTGTAGGGTATTAAAACTAGGCAGCTTGGTAAGTAGGTAGGTAGGCAAAGCAGTGTAGTACACACTCCCACATTTCACCATTTATATACATTTACATTATACTATGGACTGGCGGGTGAGTCTATTGCCATTCCCCAGTCTCAATCCCAGACCCACGCCTAGAAATTTTAAACCAAAATTTACTACCTCATTAGTGAAGTGGTTGCAAGTACAGCTGCTGATCATGAGGGTTCAAATCTTGGCACCGGTACTATCGGATTTGTCTAACTCGTACATATTAAATATAAATTATATAGAGCCCCAAATGTCATTGTGGTTTCTTTGCAGGTAACTATATTCGATGTATACACTTATCTATACAGATTTTTAAGTAGTATACATAATTTCCTGAAATTCAAGGTACATTACGCTTCACCAGACCTATATTATCTTCATCCTACTACATTATCCTTTTAATACAACATTGTTTTTTCCTAAGTAATAGTCCTTAGATGTACACATTAATGTTAATGTGTGTATTTATTATACACAAACATTATCCCATTCTGTAATACTCTGTGCTATATCATTATGTTAATATGACCATCTACATTCCATTATCAGCCTGCCCTTGTCTCACAGCCGTTTTCATAATGCCCTGGGAGACATCCCCACTTGTATTAAGATAGTAACGGTGAATGTAGAAGCATGTATGTCTCTTTATAAATCTAACCTGGTATACCGGCAGTCAGGCCACCTGATGTTATATGGTCATCATCGTGTATGTCTATGTAACATCATAAGATTCAATGCCGGCGACCACTTTCTCCCATTGTTCTTCCCTCATCCTCCATTTGTTCACTTCCCTCCCTACTATTTTTCCCTCTATCTAATTTAATTGTCCATTTCCCTCCGTGTCTAACTTTACTGTGTAACATAAATAGAAAACTTCGTAAAATAAAATTTTGCCAACATGAGTATTAATGTATTTTTATTTATAGAATCTAGTGCAACAATTTTACCATAGTGCAGTTGATCGCCTTGACATAAAAATAGTGCCCCTATTATTCAAATATGCAACTATGTGTTAATGCATACCGGTATGTAGGGACATGTATCTGTACTTACAACTTGCAGAACTTAACTAATGATGATATACTAATGATCTGTTGAAGGTGGTTACCGAAATATACATGTCGCGGTTCTGTGACTTTGACGAACAAATCATTTGCGTATAGGGCCTGTACTATCGAAGTGCAATATTAATTAAGATAAACACTATTGTAATTAATTATCATCATCATCTATAATCTATATCATCATTATTTTCTTTTATCATAACTATCAAGATTATCATCCACATCATCCGTGATAAGCGTAATCATTATCATCATCTCTTTATATGGATACAAACACTGCTTCCAAGTGGGAGGCTGGAATCGCAATAATCCGTGTTATTACCACTCTTATCAACGAGACGTTTACTGCTATTATCGATGTATGTAAGAGTACATCTCGCAATGGTCGGCTAATTGTGACGCGCAGTTCTTAATCGGTAAATGATGATTGGCGATTAACACGTGACACGTGACACGATACTGTGTTACCGCAGGTCATCAATTGTTTAACCGTAATGTATATCTTGTATCAAGTTGATGTATAAGTTGAATCGAATCCACAACCCCGGGCTCGACGGTCAGGTTTACCATATAATCACAATAATGGAATACAGAAATAATTTCATCGATCTAAGTTCGTATCCTCAAGCCATTTCGTCGCCGGTGCCGCTCGGTACCGTCGTCACGTGTACCTGCCTGTGACGCGAAGTCCCCTTTTATATTTTCAGATCACGATTGTCATATTTCGTTGTTAATGAAATGCCTCATTACATTTTATTGCATCTACAAGTAAAATTGAAGGATGATTACAGATGTACAATGCGAAAGTTGATGGATGGACGTCAAAAATGCTTTTGTTTCTGAGTTATTTTTACATTATTATTTTAATTTTTTCAACTTGTGGATTGACAAGGGATGCTGACGAAAATAAGCAATACGATCTTAAAATCTTCTCAATGTTTCTTGCTCGGTCTATTATAGTGGGCGTTCTTATTGAAACAATGACTGTTCCTAAGGCATTGTTTTCAACCTTTTTGTGTCGCGATTTCCGAAGAAGAAGAAAAACTTAATTGAAAATGCCTTGCGACGATGCCGTCTCTATAAAATGATTTATTTTATTTTAATAGGAAAACATGCAGTGGTTGTATTACTCCCACTTTTCCCAGTTATTATTATAATGACGTCATCGCGCCATGTCTCCTACGGGGTAGGTAGGCAAGCGGAAGCCTACCACATATTACAGGTGCGTGTTCAAACGAGCGTGCAAACCGATAGGTACAGATATTTTAGTGACTGGGTCTCACAAAGAAAGTGATAAGCCCGACCTTGTCTTGAACACTATTGCATTATTTCACAACAAATATTAAGTTCTAATTACATTCAGATATTGTCAAGCGATTTTACGCTAATGTATATAGCTCATATTCTTGACAATAATAAGCTTGTTTGTCAAACGAGTCGTGATTTTTAGTACTATCTACCCATGTATTCGTTTTTACGTTGCGTGATATTGGTGTTTTGTTGTACCGCCATTTTATTCTAACATAGACCCTCCGCTATAGGCACCACGCTGCTGTCCTGACTATGGGCTAGCTATCTTCTCATGCCCTAAAGACCCTTGCGGAGGCCTACAGATAGTTTTTCCGATTATCTTTCGAATATCTGAAGGAGCGACCTATGCTAATAATAATCAGTGACATTTCATGTAAAAAAAATATTATCTTCTTAAAGTTATAGGTGAATGCCAGGGAATTGAACCATATACCTCTGAAGGCGGAAGGCTGATGTCAACACTACTAAGCCCTCGCTGCCATTTTTTTTCAATTTGTTATATAAGGTTGATATTGCTGACCGTACATCTGGATGCTACAAACAAACCTAAGTGGTGAAATTTCTGTTTGTTCGCGCCGAGGTCGTTGCCACTCCAGCCACTGACGTGAGTGCTTTGTTGATAAGAGGTAATATGATACGCAGTGTCGCTGGCATCTTTTACTGTGCAAACAGAGATACCTTTTGTGTGACACAAAACAAATTTTCGTAATACTGTCTGATTGATCCTTCCTTTGTCTGGAAGGTACCGGTATTATATGGTCTGACTATCACTGACCAATAGAAAACCTAGTCGCTAAGTCCCCCACATGAGCCAATCGCTAGGAATCAGTCGTCGTAATCAAGGTCACAGGGTCAGGTTGTTGGATATCCAAAATTATAGAAAGATTAGCGAACTGTTGAGTTGTGGTTTGGGGTTCGATTCCCAAGCAGATAAATATTTGCATGATGAATACGAGTGCTCTTTATGCGAAATATCTCCAGACGCACATGGCGGTATGATCACAAACTATTCGGACCCTGTGCCATGATAACCAGACGGTACATAGATTACATCTGTATATACATTTTTATGTATATACCCTACATATATATATGTTCTTATACCCAGACACAGAACTAAGACCCCAGCCCAGCCCTGTTAACTAACTATTAGAAGAAATAGCCAATTATGATAGGATCTAATCCGTTCTCCCGTCGGACTCTGTCACTTTGCTTCAGTTTCCACGAGTTTCTCCGGATGTGGTACTCATAGTGGACATTATAAAGTCTGTTACGAAATTTACGGATATTTGGCTGTTTGCCACTATCGAGTGAAATGAACCAGGAGGATGGTATCAAATGACTACCACCGGAAATGTCTTCAAATCCACGTCATATCCATGGTAATATGTCTCTTAGAAATTAGAAAGATTCAGAAATAGATCAGCAATGCGTGAAGCTTGTATTGGACAAGTTTCATTTTAGTTGACAATCAAAATTAATTATACTATGGGAGTTGTTCCATATCCAACTATTTCCTGTTACATTGAAGCGAACGCACGTTTTGATATAAAGAAAGAGTCACTTACAAATAGTCTCTTTCGACTTTTCGTAAATCCTAATAATATTAACTAAAATTTATTAATTTGTAAAGTTTCACACGCCATTTTAGTTCACTTATCATCGCCATCATCGTTCTGAGCCAATATGACTCCCCTAATGAGCGCGTCTTGTCGTCTTCTCCTATAGTGGACTCATGATTACCCTGTTTTATCATGGATCTTTCTGTCAGTCAACTGTCGTCTTTATATTTAAGTAATGAATCGGATTTATGATCGGTAATTTTTTTACCTCGCAGGTCAAGGACACCTGGCTCTTTGCCATCTACGTAAACTTTATTAAGTTCATATATTTATTGCAGGGACGTTCTACTTTTGGTATTTTTTTCTTGGAAAATTAAGTGAATATAAAAATGCTTATTGGGGGATGCGTTATGCCGGCCACGATTTGCAAATTAGCAAACTACTTTCTGTGTGTGTTCTAAAAATGAAACTTCTATCCGACGTTAATTTTCCATAATTAATTTTAAGTGAAATCCTTTTTGTAGAGAAGGCTATAAATTAATTACTTCATAGGACTGAGATAAAATATTTGCCATATGATTTTAACTGACCACATTCTTGAGCGTTTCTAAGTCATATGTGTAGAACATTGCCTTCAACTGATCGTATCATTCTAGAAGAAAAAATGCACCTCAGTTCTCAAGACCTCGCTTCTTTTTCCTCGATTCCTTATTCCCTTATTTGTGGTCCACGTTTCCCAACTTTTTAGATTACATAGAAATGAATTTAAACCTTAATTACTCCCTCATTTCTGACCCAGTTTATTTTTAACTTATTTCAAATGTAACATTCTCCATTAAACATGTGTTTCAACTCCCGTGTAAACACAGATGCCCTTCGGCTAGTTCACCGGGAGCCGGTGGATGGCTGCGAGCCAAGTCCTGCAGGGTTAAAGATTGCATAAAATACGGCGTTGATTTATAGCTGCGATTCATTAATCCCCATGAAAAATATGAGCTTTATTTTAAATATTCGTACTTCGAAATTGGTATCTCTCTAGGAATATTGTGCGAAACGTGTTTTTAAGCTAAGATTCTTTTTATTTCACACCAGTTGTCTTATGGGGTGGGCAAATGTACGCAGTGCCAAATTTTTGATCTTTACATACCTGGCGTCTTTTCCCTACAGTCATCGCATATTTTATTGGGTGGAATCAACTTTTCTTTCTTTGCTTCAATCTCGAAGTCATTTGTCTTTTATATAAGAACGGCTTGCATTACAAGAATAATCCTACGGTACGTTTCTACCTCGAGGGCGAACTTAGGAGTTTTATTGCGCTACAGTTGTAAAAATTCTCTATATTCCTCGAATTTAATTTTTGGAGTCACGGGAAAAGTTTCGCATATATCCGCATACTCGTTGCCGTTGTTCCCACAGGACCCACTTTTGTCCATTGTCGAGATTGAACTGGATTGGTTAAAACATTTTTTCTTATTTCATAATTTAATATCTAGACTAGTGCTAACGCGAGATTACTATTTAGGATACAGCTGAAACTAATTCTACATGAATCT
The DNA here is from genome assembly GCA_018244755.1 of Jemadia pseudognetus. Classification (NCBI taxonomy): domain Eukaryota; kingdom Metazoa; phylum Arthropoda; class Insecta; order Lepidoptera; family Hesperiidae; genus Jemadia; species Jemadia pseudognetus. The sequence goes on along the minus strand of DWTO01000782.1, from coordinate 9,308 downwards.
TGAACGCTATGGTGCTATCGCCTTTTAAACCTGCATTATTTAGCGATTTGAGATTTGTCTGTGCATACGTTAATTTAACACAAGTTACAGTCTGGAGAGATACTTGGGCGTTGGCGTTCCGCCATCGGGAGTGTCCTATATATTGTGGTCTGTTTTTACGAATACACTTCTTAATAGGACCTCTGTATACTTCTCGCGGAATCCCCGCGTTTGTCTTTTGTAATTTAATTTATCATGTCCTGATGATAGTCATTTAAAGGTTTTTTTTCCATTAAAACTTCAGTATTACCTATATTATTTTATAAAAGTCATATTTTCGACTGTTATTCCCGAGAGTAATTTGGGATAACTCCTTGCCAGGTACAGCTATAATAGGTGAATTCTACATACTACCTGCATGTAGTATTGGTTCAGAATAAAAATATTTTCTGTTTATTACATGACACAATTGAACCAAAATAATCCGAAAATGGTAGATGTGTACATTATGTATTGTTTTACTTTCAACAAAATGTTGCAAGTAAAATAACAGGGGTTATTATAAATCACATAGTTTTTAACTTGTAGCACACACGCACACACAGCTTATTGTGACGTCAAACTGCTGAAACTTTGTACGTGTAATTGCTTGGTTTTCATGTAATGTAGGAAATTTCTAATAATTGATTTTCTTTTTCCACTTTGAAGTAAATTATCCAGAACATTGCGAGCGGTTGTGGACGCCGTTACAATGACGCTTTGGTATAATGAGTTTTACGTGATAACAGTTACAGAATAAGTTTCAGTATTTCAGAATGTCATAGTATGACAATGAGAAGGATTAAGACCATAAAGTTTGTATAGAACAAGTTATAATAACGATCTATATAAGTATGGAAATCTGGATTGAAGCTGCATTTATTGATTTAATTATTTGTTTAGTTTTGTTTTTTGTTCTTGTAATTGTGACGACACGCCCTGTAACTGATAAGGATTGTAAACACAGAAAAAAGAAACCAGAACTTTAAAACTTTTTGAGAGGTTTTACCTGGTATTAAGGAACCAAGTTAATAATGAAACAGCCGTTACGCTCAGCCACGTGGAATTTAGGACACGAGGATTTGGGATGACAGATGGGGAAAGAAAAACGATTCATGAAAACCTTATCGCTAACTTTCCCTAACATATTGCGTGCTATTTATTCCTATTTTTTTTACGAGGGTATTCCGCAATGTTTACAAAATATGTATATATTTGGTACAGATTGTGAGAGTGCAGAATTTGTTCTTGAAAATTTTAGGTACCTAGATGATTTTGATTCGAACGTTACAGAGGAATCTTTAGATTCGGTGCGATTATTTTATATTCAATCTGAGAACAATATTGGACAAAATAAGCATGTATGTGATCAATATTTGGACAAATCCGTCTTTTAATCTTCAAACGATATCATGAACATGAAGCATACTTCAGTCACCACGTGATGCTGCTGTAGTGATGCGAAATGCAAACAGTTTGTTCTGTCGGTTTCCGACTTTTATTTCAGTAGATAAAATCAAGTTTATTTTGGAAACATTTCAAGCTGCTCGAACGGACTGTATAAAACTGGGAGTTACGTAAATAATTTTGGCTGGAAGACGAAAAATGGAGTTGGCGTTGCGGCTTAATCGAGCTAGAAGCGAGAGTCGAGGGTGGGGGTGTTGACTTTCGTTAGAGGATATCTATGTTTCGCAGTAGCTTGATGATAATGATGATGATGATGGCGTTTTTTAATTACAGGACAAACTTAATAGTTCATGTCAGTAACGGTTCGACCAAAATAGGATAGTTTACGCAAGTAATCCGAATATTGCCCTAATTACACCCATCACCCACTGCTGGATCATTGACGTAACAAATAGGAGCAATGTGCTCTGAATCTAAATACACATATGGATATATGTACATGTTATTATATCACGCGCAAGTCCCTTACGGGCTGAGCAGAGAGCGCCGTATACTAAATATGTCCGTCTTTACAGACCTGACGTATTTTTTCTACATTCAACACTTAGTTACATATTTATCATACGCATTTTATCTATTTTTCCCGTTCAAAGCATTTTAGATATAATCAAATACTAAAAAGTACCGTATCTATGGAGGTCTTATGTAACTGCCTTGATGGTTGTATGGTTGCAACCATGACTTGGATTTTTCTAACTTTGTAGTTAAGATTTTTAGTAGGGGCTCGGAGTTTGGATTTTCTGCAGTATATAGTATTAAGCTCACCACCTATTCCATAGTAGGACGCAAACGTAACTTGCGAAACGTGGGAGTGTTCTACACTCGTCCGCCCACCTCTTCGGGGATTACAGCCGTGATATTACTTTTATGCTACTATTATACGTAATATTTAGTTTATTAGTCGCTTGGCTATCACAGCACGGGCTCTACCTAGGGATCAAATGGCCGTGTGTGGAGATGTCCCATGACATTTATTTATAGTTTTATTTTATGCATAAACAGTCGTTACTTGCTGAATGTCCAGCGCACTACAGCGGTAGTCGGCGACCTGTTGGTGCGCATCCCTACGCTATTCTAAATAAAGATGTTTTCGTTGCGTGCGCTCGTGCATCGTAAATGTCTTGGAATGAACTCTGTACACAGACGTTGAAGGCAATTAAACGGAAACATTAACTAGAGCAATGCCAATAGCGGTACTATTTCCGCACTCCTGTTACCACTCAATACTAATCAATTAATGTCCTCGGCATTAACTCCGTTTCCATGTGTAAGTACAAGTAAACATCTATTGAAAATGTGAATTATATATTAGCCGATTAGATTACATAAGGGCTGCGGGTGAGTCCAAAAATAGCTTGTCTCCAGAAATAGCTCGCGTGGGTGAATAGAGGATCCACGTCAGCTCAGTTATGGTAGAGATATCGAGCTCTCGCTTCTCTCTGCCTACCACGAGAGGGACCTGGCGTGGCGTGATAATAACAGTAGTCTGATATGAACAGCTAGTAGTGCGCAGCGAGCCCGCAGTGGTCCACCTACATACATAGATGACCAACGTCAATGAAAATTGAAGGACTGTCGATGCGCAAAGCCTACGCTACTAATATACGTCAGTTTCCAGCAAAAAGATATTTGGGTGATGAGCCCGTGTATGTGTCAGGTGTCTGAGTGTATGTACGAATATTACCATGGCTTTGTCATATGCCTAGTTTGAAATAAGTTATCGGTTAATATATTAACGTAACGTCACGCCTGTAATCCATGTAAGATATTATTATTATATGGTCGTTTTTATTATGCCTTATACTGCCTTATTTTAGGAGGTCGATATATTGGAACCGTCGTATGTGCAGCCAGGTTTCCCTCGTTTGATACACGTATGTTACAGTGGCCTACCGTTACTAATCTCCTTGCTTCTTAATAGGTACAAAACATAAAAACATGTAACATTACGCCTGTAGTCAATGAAAAGGTAGGCAGAGGAGTGTAATACATTCCCACGTTTCATCAGTTACGCTTACTTAATAGGTTCAATTTTTCTTTTAATTTTCGTAACTGATCAGTGAACGAGTGGTTCAAAAGTTTTAAATTTACTTAATATGTATTTAGTATGTACCTATATTATTTTTGCGTACCTTAATTTGGCATTTTCAGTGAGTTTTTTTCTATTTAAAACTCCCGTATTCATTGAAATTCACTCTCTAATATATATGCCTGTGTACGGCCTCAAGGAATCGGGCCACCTATTCTCCCCGTGGGTGACGTAAAGGGCCATCGTGGCAGCTCAAGGGTGCTTCGGTTGGCAAGCTTATAGGCAGTACAATGTTCTCCTTCCAGTTTAATCAAAAACCTTAATTATTTAAAATAGACACCTTTTTAACTAACTTTACTGATTGAAAAATGTGACTCCACTAAATAAAATGGTGCCGAGAATACTGTATTACTGATAAGGCTGTATGTTGTTGTTAATTTCCGCCACAAATTATCATACGCTTTGACGGCTTAGTTCCAGTCTTTCTTATGAATAATGTATGTGTTTAAATTCGTGCTCAGGTGATTCCACTTTGCCTTATGTCTTATGCGTTATAAGGCATAAGGGAATCATTATTTTCATTTTCATCATTTCATCCTCATGTACATAATAATGTCTATTAACTGTAAATTACACGACCTGGAATAGACGTACTAACTAATGGAAAGCGTAATAGATGTTTGGTTGATGTACTATCGCTTTGTTGAGAATAATAATTTTTTATGTACATATTTTTGTAATTACAGTCAGTAAACAATGAAAAATAAATCCCTATCGCAGACGTGAAAACCAAACATTCGAGTGAGTCGCCTTTTAATTTAAAAAAAGTATATTCGCTCGCCGCGCGAACCGCCTCTATTCTTTACACTAGCCTCAATCTTGGCTGAATGGCCACTCCGTCACATACACGCCGCGTTCCGCGAACGATACACGTATTCGAAATTTAAAAAAATATATTAAGCAGTTATACGGCCAAGGTCAATTGCTTCGTTGCGACAGTTTTTTTGCATCTGTCACGTACATATTTGGCGCGTTTTGTGAACATTAATACTTTTAAAGGATTGTGTGTTACTATGAACGGATTTAATATTTGTTGCTAAATGTACCTATGTGATGTTGGAGTTTATATCACTGGTATTGTAAATTTTCGATCGGTGATAATTTTACATAAAGTGCTTGTGAAAAGTTTAGTGATATTCAAATTCTAGTACGTATGTAGTGTCTGCCGGAAACCAAACTATACATTTTTGTGTTATTTTGTAAACAATAGTGTTTTGCAATATACCTACATACGATATATATGTATTTGTGGTTGTCAGGTTTTGACGTTGAAATTATTTAAAACTGAATAAAATATTTGGAAGGTGTTTTGTTTAAAAACAATAGTAATATAAGACTTATTATGTACGTGTTGTAGTTACATGACGGCCATATTATTTTTAGTATTCAGATTCCATAGAGATTTACGATATTTTGAATAAGAATCGTTATCCGTTTTTGTGAAAAGGATTTATGGCATTCATCTAAATATATCCTCAATATTTTGAAATTTTTTCTAGGACCCAAAGTTGACTATAAACAAATTAATTAAATCAAAAAACATATTTATAATACGTTATTATGTATAATCACCCCGTGGTATTGAAGCAACCTGGTACAACATTCCCAGTTTGTAATATATGACCACTCATGTCCAGCTATAGGAAAGCTCATTCCAGATTTAGTCCCACCAATTATATATAATAGTTATTGCAATGCGGTATTGTATACAATATGCAGTGTATTGCATGCGCTAGTGATGTACGTACGTTGCGGTCGGTTTTTATTGATTCGTATCCGGTTCTCCGAACGGCCTAAGTGGTGTCGTTTTATTTTTTTCTTTTTAATTCGAACTCGCCAGTACGTTAATGTTGACCTGTTAATTTTATCGTTTTTTTATTAACAACCAACAATACATTTTACAGTTTTAATATAACACGGCAGACATTCTTGTGTTATTTTATTGTTATTGACATTGTTCCTTTCATGTTTTTATCCAACTTCTCTTTAGGAACGTACAAGTTTCTGGTATTAATACTTAATTCCTTTCTCGCATATAAAATGCATTAATTACTTTGTACTAATATTCAATACTTAGTTCATAAAATACCTAACATGTGACTTTTAAATTTTGTATAAATGTTCATCAAATATAGCAAGTATAGGCACATAAAACATTAATGAATAATGATTTTACTTTATTCGAGGTTCCACTTATACATACATTGGACAATTAATTTTAGCATGTAGTGCTTGACGATGTTTTTTTTTATAAAAATGCGATTTATTCCTTATTGCCAGCCTTTCTTATAACTGTCTCGTTGGGAGTGTTGTTTGCAAGCGCAACTACCGAACCAGAGGTCCTGAGTTCAAATCCGGTTTGGGCACAATGGGATTATTGTTAGTGTTCTCGTAAACGTTTCTAGTAGTGGTTCGAGTCTCGCCCCCTATTCCATAGTGTGTCGTAAACGTAACTGGTGAATCGTAGAAGTTTACTACACTGCTTTGCCTACCTCTTCGGGGGTTACAGGCGTGATCTTACGTCAATTGGGCTATAGCGGTAAATATATGTCGTGGCTTAGGATTCAGTATCCCACTCCAGGCGTCCTATATTAATGTCTTAAGATTAAATATGATTTGCTGTAAAGCTGGTGGACAACGTTCCTGGAAAGCCTGCACACCATAGAGTTGTTCATGAAGTTCTTTAAGGTGTGCGAAATTGTCAACGTGCACTTGGCCAGCGCAGCAGACTACACACTCATTCGTAGATGAGCGCAGTGTCTAACAGTGGAACGACAGAAGTTAGGTTAAACGCAATAAGTACCTACAAGGTACTTATTGCTGATAAAACAAAACGTAATTAACCTTATCGGACTTATATATTGCAGGTTAACCTACTCCGCTGGCAGGTTGGCCGCTATTCGAGTCTATTGCTTTTTGTTAATAAACATAGGCTCTTGCCAACGATCTGATATAATGGTAACCGGACTGCCGCAGTCTTGGAAGTATCTCGCCGGCCTCAATAGTGTCTGTTCACTGTTGTTATCAATAATTACAAGTTATTACTAAGACATGTAGATGAGTATTTAGACAGAGAGTGATGAATGAATGTATGTATGTAAGGGTTGACTGGTGGAGAATGCTACTAGTCATTAAGTCCGCCCTTTGTATTTCCTTTTAATGGTGTACAATAAAAAATAAGTAAATAAATGTAGAAGAAGCACTTCTGGTCTGTATAATGGCGACATTACGCACTCGGTGCTCTCTGACTACCCCGGAAAGGAGCTGGCGTGGTAATATAATAATAATGATAATATATTAATCTGCTGATGATACCGGGAGAGCGTTGTGGAGTACCTTCGAGCCTTTAAATTGGTTATTGAGTTACGTCTATTGAATATGATTCTTATCAGTGTGTCTTCATGTAAGTAGGTATACATAATAATACAGGCTTATTAATATATTAATAAGGCAATGTTATGGGCATGGGGACTCTCAAAGCCTATTGCCAAGTTAAATCATAAAATTAAGTAAACAATGACTCTCAATGCCAATAACAGTGGATCAAACGCGTGCAGAATTGATTTGTGTGGTTGATAAGATTGTGTTTAATACTTTGCGTGTAGCGTACGCTATGAACAGTTTTATTTATTTATGTAAAACATGTCAAATACTACAACGTTTGACCGTCGGCCAGACGATAAGGTGCCTTGTGTTGCGTATGACCAGTTCCCTTACATTTAGTACAACAATTACATACCTTACCTTCGGGCCGCCAGCTGCAGGACTGAAACATGCTGATGATGAAATGGATATTGTTCATATTTAGCCGTATATACCGTCCTTCCCTTCAATTCTTGTGCTGCCCAGCCCCCTAGTATAATCTGGTGGAGCTTTGCAAGCCATAACAGGGTTTTTGTCAACCAATTCTCTTTAAGCTAACGGACGCTGATTGTCCTATTCCTACTATTTTATTCGGAGTGGGATGTAAATACCGACGGCAGTGATTGCTACTTTTTCGTTTGCTAGTCTCTTCGCACAAAAAAAGAGAAAAAATCGGCACATGACGGTTTCGATTGAATCGGTCTAAATAATTATTCTATGTATATAAATAAATGCAGTACTAGGGATGTTTTCATAGTACGTGCTCGATACGACCGTACACGCGAACTGCTCATTTAATACTGATAACATTACGACTCAAGTTCGTGTAAAAACTACCCGCACTTACGGTTTCCCGCGGTGTTATTAAGCGTTATTGTCGCCAAGAATATATTTACGATGTTAGATGCCTTTACTAATATAATATGCTTCTTAAATATTTAGCGTTGTAAGGTAAATTACACATTACATAAATTGTTTTTTTATTTGTTTTTAACTTACATTTCGTAATAGTAGCCCGGAGTCTGTAATTGTGCCCAGTGTATGGCAATAGGCTCACCACCTATTCCATAATCGGACGTAAAGGTAATTGGTGAAACGTCTGAGTGTACCTACTATATGCCTCTGCCTACCTCTTCGGTAATTATAGGCCTGATGCTATGTCCTTCGTTATTTGTTTCTTCCGCATTCATCGCTCTGTTCATACATACTAGTACGTTAGTTTCAGAGACTCTCCACTCGACAATCAGTCAACATTTGTCCTATTTAGCCAGTAATGTCTGTAAGGATTGATATATTTGGCATTCGCACCGTTTTCCTATCTCGCAAAGGTACCTTATTTGATATAATAATGTTAAAAATTGTTTAATTGCTTGTTAAAACATCTATGGGAAATAGTAGAGAATATGCTAGTTAATTTGTTTCAAACTAGATGATATAGTCTATTACGGGGTAAATTGAATATCCGCAGTTCCCCGGTCGCTCGTATGTGAAGCCGGCCCCGAACGGATGTGGTTGATTCGCACTAACGTTTCAGTTTTAGAGACGCATCGCTCTTTTGTAGAGTTCGCGTCCGCGTTGGGCGTCAACACAAGCTCTCTTGATGCTTACTTTGGGATCAGATGGCCGTGTGTGGAGATGTCCCGAGATATTATTATATTAATTGTTGTGTCTGGGTTAACATTTTTGTGTACGTAGTTCACCAACTGTCTGGTTACCGTAGCACAAGCTCTGTCTAATTTAAAAACAAATAGCTGTGTCCAAGTTATCCCTACTGTAATATTATTATTATATTATGTATATTTTGAAACTTCTTCGGCAAATGTTTTGTGGATACATGCCAGTTAAATGACACCAAAGCGTACCTTTTAGAATATCCTACGCTATGTCATCTGCAACGGTCGCATTGTGGTCGCGTTGGGCGGCGATGGAGGGGGTTTCTAGGAGTGGGGGTAGTTGTATAATGCTGTTACTACTCGTTTGCTTGCACAGTTCTCTTTTTATTTTATCTGCCTTGTTGATTGTGTTGTTTCCGCGAGCAACGGCCAATCGAGAGTTCTTGGGTTCAAATCCCGGCCCTACTGGATTTTTCTAGGTTACATTTTGTAGTAGTGGTCTCAGTTTGGATATGTGTCCGGTGTATGGCAATACGCTCACCACCTATTTCTTAATGGGACGTAAACGTAACTGGTGAAGCGTGGGAGTGTAGATACTATATTCCTCTGCCTACTTCTTCGAGGATTACAGGCGTGATGTTACGTTATTCTGGTTTTTAAAACTTTTATAACGCCGTCATGCAAGCAGTGGTGATTTTGTTTAAAAATAAGGAAAACTTAGTTGTGCGCCGCGGAAAAATGTATAACAATCCTTGCAT
>DWTO01000781.1:0-18871 GCA_018244755.1 Jemadia pseudognetus | reverse complement strand
GATTTTTGCTAATTTAGATTTTCTAGTTGTGACTCGGAAGTTTGGAAATGTGCCCGGTGCATGGTTATAGGCTCACCACCTATTTCTTAGTTGGACGTAAACGTAACTGCTGAAACGTGGGAATGTACTACATTCCTCTGCCTACCTCTTCCGGGAATTACAGGGATTAACATAAAATATGATAAAAATGTAGTACTTTGTTATTTATATCGTTATTTTATTTTGTTATTTCTATTGTAATATTTACTTTGTTATTTATAAAGGGAACAAATTTTTTTTTGGCATTGCATTCAATGATAAAATTAGTGCGCTCATACACGTAATAATGCCTTATAAATTTTTATTACTAGATACTCACATCATTGTCGATGGAATAAAAGTAAAAATAGTATTTATATTTAAATAACACGATATTTCGGTGAACATTCTTATTATAAATTACGTATAATACCAAAATATGAAAAAGTGTTCAAATTATTTATAATAATAAAAAACACACATACGAACGTTACACATGAGCACAAGGAACCGCTGATCGCCGATCATGGCGGAAGAGCGTGCTAGTTGCGAAATGCGGCTAAATTTAATCAAACTCGACCTTCAAACGTATTGTATCATCATTGTCATCTCGACTGGCCCAATGATTTAGTTACTTGCGAATCGTCCGAATGAAAGTTTTACATTTCATTCTCTCGTCGCTATATTATTTAACTTTCGTAATAAAGATGAGGCTGCAAATCGCAGACATTTTACTTTGTGAAGAATTTAGTCGTTACCAAGATTCTTATTCCCGTTTCAATTAGGTATCTGTGGCTATAATAAGTAAATAAGTAAGTAATGTCTCATACGCTTAAAGAACATAGTTCTTGTCTTAGATATAAAATATAAATTGTATTTTTTTTTAATATTTTCATGTTGTCAAAAAAGCGTTAGGCGAATTTAATTTTGGCGGAGCAAAAACAAAAGTACTCTCACAACAGAAGCAACACAATCAAACCAACGCAAGCAACAGGTGTGGCCAAGTTCCAGCCCAAATGAAGCCTGGACTCAGGTTTCAGTCAACTGTTTCTTACGTACTATTTGGCTGCAATCCTTTTTACATCTCACCGATAGACATGGTTTTCTCATACGCCCGAGGCGTCTTAGAACATCAATGAGGAAACTCCAGAACATCATGTGAAAACAAATCTATGACAAAAAAGCTTTTCATTTGAACTATAAATACAAATTTTAGTTTTATTCCAATATTATTAATTTTCCATGTCAGTAGCTTTTATGTTAAAACAGAATAAGATTAATATATATTCGCATAATCCATTCAAAATTGAGCCTAGTTTTAAGAGTAAAGCTTGAAACAAATAGGTTTATGTAATAGGTAACGTAGTTCAAAAATGAATGGCGTTCCTATTTGTTGCATAGGTATTATACATACATAGAATATGCACAAAATGTACGTACATAATATATGGTATATATCTAAGAATACATTCGCGAAGTCTAATCTAAGAATGGTTTTATATATGTATACCTAAATGGTGAAGATCTGAAGGAGCTTTGCGATAGAATACTCCTAAATAGATGAATGGAAATCCTTGGAAACAAGTGACTAAAACATATTCACATGAATATATTTTTAGTTTGACTCGTATAGTATTAAACGAAATGTATATAAAGAAAATATACATACATTGTAATTTAAAAAAGATTTTAGCATTTATAGTACCTAACTGTTTTAGAAAATTTTATATGCTAAACGGATTTTATGTCCCACAGCTCGCGATAAGTTTTTCTAGGCAGATCTGGATCAACAACCACTAAGATCACGCTGCTTCAATAAGGATTAGAAGAGATCACACAAATTATATTAAAAATATTATTATGATTATTGCTAGTAACGTTCGATTATTTTTACTATATTCTAACGCTGCCTACGTTCCAAGTTCGACTGGCAACATTTCAAAACATTGATTCGTTCTGGCGTTGTGCCAAGTCATCTGAGAGTAGTAAAAGGGAAAGCTGTTTTAGAAGTTCTACGATATGACATTTGTTGTTTTTTTTGTTTGTTGCGAATGCGATGAGTGGCGTCTTTGTGAACACACTTGGCGTTTGAAACGAATACGCTCTGCAAGTGCTTCTGTTCCTTTAATGAAGGTTCGTGAATAGTAGGCATTATCTGAATCTGAACGGTTTAGATTGGTCAATGTAATATGTAATTCTCTGATAATGTATGTAAACACGATGTAATAAGTGAAGCTGACAGGTTAGTTACTAGACCAAAAATGAAAATCAATTTAACAAATCAATGTGATACCTACTCAGATCACACTATTAATTACGGAATATTGAGTGAAACTATTAATTGGTGGAGCTATTTTGTGTGAACGGGATGAAAATTCATTGTCGCAATGTATTGCCGAAACAGAAACAAAAGCGAACGATATCACTCGCGACCAATATCTTGTGACCGTAGTGCGAACGCGATAAAACCGTGAATTAATGTGTAGAAGCCAATTAATTACATTACGTCCACTCGTTCCGCCGTCCTATCTATTGTGGACACTTTTTCTTCGGCCGATAAAAGGGGAACAATAAAACGCGTCCATAAATTACACCGATTAAAGATTTTCCGGGTTTGGTTCACGCGTCAGCCGGAAGCGATTTTGGTTATATTATATAAGTAGCGTATTCGGATATTTGGTCTGTATACGAGCGAAAAGCGATGTTAAACAGTAAATTTGTTAGTAATTTAATCAAAGTACGTTGAAAATGCCTTATTACTTTTAAACGACTGAATAGAAACGCCTTGTGTATCAGAATATATCAACTTATTGCAATGTTTAAACTATAGTGCAACCTTCTACGCATGTTAATAAAAATGGACATAACCACATTGTAAGTAGGTACTAACAGGTAGTAGTAGTAATCAGTGACAACAGTTTAACAATACTTAATTTAATTTCGTAAATTTACATGAGATCTTCGAAATACCTTAATTTAACATTAACAGTATCTAACAGTAAATAGACAGAAAAAGAAATTAATGAAATATTATATTGTTAGCAATAACTCACATTATATTGACTACCATGAGTACGATAGATTCGTATAAATGTTGTACGTAAATATAAGTATGATGATAAAGATATCACATGTCACTAGCCATACTAACAACGATATATTCTATTGACATTCGATTTATAAGGTTTACAATTACTATCATTTATCAATTATAATCTCAGCTGCACAACTCACTAGCAAGTTATTATGCTATTGCGCTAAATATTTATTGAACCCGCAAGCGGAAGAATCCAATTGAATTCGCTGGGTAACGACTTCAGTGCAAATGGTGGTATCATTTGCTTCTCATGTGAGCATGTTGAGTGGTTGCCTAACGATGACCGACATGAGATACAAGGAAGCCCTCGAGTATAGAGATTGAGTACCATTAAACTGAGTTATACTAAAGGCTTAAACATTTATTACACAAAGTAACTTGATGACCATATATTCCTGGCTTCTGTATTATTCATAAATATGTTATACCTTAATCATGTCACCAAAATACAATCGTAAAGATATATGAAATTAGTAGTAATAATACAAATAACTTAATGTTGTATACATAACTGGTATTAATTAATATATAATAGTAATTCAATATTAAGTTGACGATATTTATCTTCACAAAACCGATTTAATTATTTATGGAAATTATTCTTTAATATTTTTGAAAACATTGACACAACATAAAGCTCCGTTGAAGGATATTCATGTTAATTTGTATGATTGTCTAAAAAAACAAAATCTAGATGATTTTGTTTAATACCCCAAGTAATTCCCCAAGAGGTAGGGAGATGGATATAGTTTATTCCCACGTTTCACTAATTACGTTTACCTCCCACTATGGAATAGGTGGGGAGCCTATTACCATACAACGGGTACATATTCAGACCCGGGCCATTACTAGAAAATCTAAATCAGAAAAAGCGAATAGTGCTCAACCCGGAAGTAAAACCCCGGACGACCAACCAACCAACAACCAACACGACCAACAAAATATTGAAACGTTATACTTATATAACGAGATTTCAGTCAGCAGAAATCTATTTCAGAAGATGGGTTTCTTCATAACAAAGGGATACACAAAGGTCGGAAAAACGCCGAAGATCATTTGTTACTTTGCCGTTGACAGAATTAACTGACAATCGTAGGGACAGATTCGGAAGTGTTTACGTTGGAACATGACACGAGCAGACGACTTTTGCGTCGTCCAGTTTCTGTAGAATGACAAGGTTTCTTCCTCATACGATAAGTGACTGTGTATTATTATTGAAAAACTGATATTACACGAATATCATTAAAACGACAAAGCTTATATAATGTAGAAAGAAATAGTGTGAGTATTACATACCACTAGTATTTTATGTGCCTAGGTGGGTCTAGTTGCGCTGAAGATAGTACGTAAATATGTAATTAAGTTTTTCATAGATCATGCGTTTTACGAGTACACAAGCATACATTATTTTGTAATTTTTTTATTAATATCATAAACGTCATAGCAATAGGCTCACTACCTATTCCATAGTGGGACGTAAACGTAATTAGTGAAATATGGGAGTGTTCTGCATTCCTCTGCCTACCTCTTCGGGGATTACAGGCGTGAAGTTACGTTTAATATCATAAACGTTACATGTTTTACAATCAATCATTTGATCGAGGTCGTTTCCGATATTACCCAATTTAGAAATTTGGTTCAGGATTCTTTGATTCCGTTCGAGCTGTGTACTTCGTGCAGTGGCTAGCGATTTTTTTTAAATATCTTTATTTCTTATGATGATTATTTATTCTTATGATACACCTAAGTAGGTACATTAGTATCTATAGAGTTAACTATGCATATTGGAATGTTATTGGATAAAATAATGTGTATGATAAGTATTGTTCGAGGCAGTAAAGATATCTAAGCAATGGTCAATACTTATAGTTGCGTCATTTATCATCTAGATTTTGTTTATGGCTTTCATAATTCATTTGTTTCAATTATAAGAAACTGTAGTAACAGTATAGTCATTGAATTATAAGAAACTACATTACACTACCTAGTACTCTACTCCAGCATGTATAAATCAATCATGTATAAATCAATAAAAATATTCTATTTAAAATCGCTAATCGTATGACTTAGGCCAATCGCAAAGAACGTCACGTTAAAACATTAGAAAGTTTAAGATCGTTCGAACAACGCCGCGTTAACACGTTGCGGCTACGTGTTTTAATTATAAAACGAATTGGAAAGAAAAATTTATTTTATTATGATTTTTACGTGTGTGTGCGTGTGTGTGTCACCCACGATAGCGATATTGTGCCAGAAATGTCAAGCACATCGATAATGATTGTGAGAACATTTAAAATAAATGTACCAAGCGTAGGTGTAAATGCATTTTGTATTTGCTGAGTAATTTTTTTTCTTTTATACTTTAATGTATGCAGATACAAGAAGTCACATAAATATAAATAAAATTAAATTATTGCCACAAAAAGAAATAATTATTATAATAACAATAACATTCATGATTATTACGCAAAAGGAGTTGTCTCATCTTTACCTGATTCGGGGTCGCGATCTCATTCAACGCTATTTTTCAGCCAGCTCTTCTTGATATTAAAAATATTATCAAATTTTATTAAAAAAATTATCAAGTATTACCCTTGTCTCTTTATATTGCTAACATTAAACTCGTGGAGTTGCCAATACGCTATCCCCTTTAAAGGGCCCATTTGAGGCTGTTTTTGAACAACGCGTCGTCGAACCCAATATCGTGGCGCACAGGGAATACTTCGGAGTTGGAGCTCATTCTACGTTTTACGCTTCGCTGCCTCCGAGAATAGAATTGCAAAGGAAGAAAAAACATTTCATATAAAATAATTTCTCCCCTAACGACTACTGTTAGGGACATTGGTCTTTTCAAAAGCGGAATTAAGAAAAAATTTCAAAATAGCGATACATGTAAATGTTGATAGCATGATCCGACAGAAATAGTTGCTTTAAAATGGTTTTAATCAGCCCGCCCTGTTCGTTGTTTTTTTATTTGTTTCAGTAAAATCCAGTAGTTCAATCTATACCTTCGTCCAGTTAACCGATTCATCTGATATTTGGTGCACACCTTTAGTTTTGATGACAAATATAATCTAATATTTATTGAGTAAATCCAAAATAGCCGTCTTTTTAAAAAGGCAGATTAAATACTTTCGCACAATCCCCTCAATATGGACATCAAATGAAAGGGCTTGATTAGTAGAATACTATACACTATTATAAATTTTAAATCCAACATTGCCGTTACTACAATATGGCAGATTTCATATTGTCATTATCATTTTCCATAAATATATTATATGTAGTATTCATTCAAGAATACTCTACACCCTACGATATAATTTATTTGGTTGATTAATAGCCTAGCTAGATTATTTTTTAGCTCTTAATACATTATCCACATAATTATCATTTTTATTTTCAATGTAATATTTTTACTTTGCCAACATTTGTTGTATTTATTTAATTTATTCAATATAACCATTAAACTTAAGTTTTCCTTTTAATTATTATATTTCCACTAACGCCAGCCGGAAATATTTATAGCTGAGACATGCGGTATTCGAACCCGCAGTAGGTACAAACCTTGTACCTACCACCCGTACACATGAAGTACACCGTGTTATTGAAGTGCAGTGTAGTTCTGCCAAATCAATATGGAATCTATAAGCAAGCAAACAGCATTAATACTAAACGCAGAGTTAATTGGATGCATTATGCATGTGAGTGTACCGTCCACACATATTTATGTAGGTACACAAATATTCATGTAAATATTAACGGCAAACATTTGCGTTTCATGTTAAGGTATATATTGTCAGGTAAAGTAAGCTGGTTAATAATAAATAAACAAAATTTTCTCTAAAGGCGTATGAAGCCGGCCAATCCGCATATAGCCAGTGTGGTAGACTATGGGCTCAACGCTCTCTTTCTGGGTTCCAACAGTGTCAAACACGTTCCAATAGTGAAACAATAAAAGGGTCACAAAAAACCAAAATGTTCACGTGTGTAGCAGTAACGACATTGCAATATTTTCTTAAAGTGTTTGAAACATTGTTGATTTGGAGTTCAAATCTACGTGTGTGGCGCTACCTGCATAATGTTTCATAAACGACTGTACTTATATTTGCAGAAAACATCACTTCTGAAAATAATCTCAGACAGGACTTAAAACACGCGATGTAGTGTTATATGTGCAGTAGTATATGGATGATGGATCTAGTTACTATAGACATGGCTTAGTAAGTGTTTCCGTCATTACACTGTAAGGCAGAAAAAGTACAGCAAATCATAAAAAGCGCAATCTATACTTGAATAACTTAGTGCCATCATTTACGAGTAGTACAATTGTTTTCATGTAACTTATTCATAATATTCGCACTTCTCTCACTGAAGCAAACAAATAAAACATAAATAGTGTTCACAATCAGGTATGTTGCACACTCCGCCGCCCGCATGTAGTTTTTTCCCCCTAAGCCCTTTGTTTCGAGCAAATATTCGACACTCACCGACAACAAAATCCGGGATGCCACTCGACCGTAACAGCGGGAGCTCACCTGAAAAGGACAAAAAATGTTATCATCCCGACTGAGAAGCGAAGCTTACAAAATAGACAAGGACGCATGTACTACACGATTTTATATAAACCTTTTCATAATTTTGGTTCCTTGTGAATTATGTTGGCAACAAAATTACGGTTTAAACAATTCAATAGTCTAACTAATATCTATGTTACTTATATACTAACGTGATAAAACAACTGTAGATGCGCAGTAAGTAATGGAATAAAATAAAGAATTGCTGAGGAATATTATAAAATAATGTCATTAACGTCTCCATCTAGAGCAGAACAAAAAAGTCGCAAGTGAAAATCGCATCATTTTCCACCTAATTAAAACGGACTGCGGCCACAGATAGAATTAAGAGAATTCCAGTTAGCTCGCTCCGCTAACCGTTTTTAAGTGGCGGATGAAATGCACGGAATTAGATTACGTTTTACGTTCTTTGTACCGTGCCTTTGTTACCAGCTTTGGCATAAATTACGTCGCTTCCCCAACTTTGCCTATGGGGAAAGTTTTAAAACACTTGCCTTATTCAATTTCACATAGTTAAGATAATTGAAAAGATGCTCGAATTATCTATGTGCATAATTCGAACACGGCCAACCCTCTGTCGCACTTATTACAAAAGCTGGGACACTGTTCTTGCATGGTGCCTGTCTGGACGGTGCGGCAGCCAACCACATACTAATATATCAAGCGTTTTATCTTAGGCGTCATGGGCAGCGACAATGATAATCCATATGGTTGAGTCATTAAAAACTTGATACGTCTCAACAAACAAAAAGAACTAATCTAATACCATTAATAAATCCCCAACAGAACACGGCAAAATTGACAGCAGCTAATTAACATTAGAACGACAGTGGAAAATTCACAATAGCATCTGGTCTCATTGGCCGAAACAATAGGCCGGCCCCTCGAAAATGTCAACGATGTAACGCCCACTAACATTTGCCAACATCCAGTGGCAGCAAGCCAAACACTCGTTTAGGGTGCCACCACACCTATACGATCACTCTCACCAATGGATTTATAATTGGCATCGGCCGGCGACCGTCCCAAACATAGCCCGATCACTATACATTTGAGGCATTTATTACCAACAATCATTAAGACCTCGTTGGTTGGTTGGGGACCTATTGTACATCGATAAATTTTAGTAGTGTGGCTTTTATAACGTGTCTTCGTGTATTGGCTTTGATAATTAGTTCATGTACAGTATCGAATTAGTCATCAATACAAATATACATACGTTACATGATCACAACGACATAGTACCTATACACAAATCATGGATACATTTTGTTGTGGTCGCCCTTTACGATCTACGTTATAAGTTTGTAAAGGGTCTGTGTATTACAAATATAGTATCTCAAAGCCCAAATCTATTCCAAATGTAGAAATTAATTCTCGTTGATCGCATTTATAACACCCTAAGATAATGTCGATTCAGAAAATCTCTCGTTAATACGTTATAATTCATAATTTTAGAATGCAACTCTTGTTGTGAACTGTCACACATCTGCGACCAATCTTTATTTAAGCCTGAACACGAAACATTTACAAATAATACCCCCGGAGTTTGGCAAAATGGGTGCCTTAAATGTGGGTTAATCCGAGGACTTTGAAGGTGCGACAGAAAGAGGATTTATTCGAAAAAATAACAAGCAGGGAAATACATTAAAACAACCGATAATATATTAGTATTAAATAATGACGACAGGTCTCATGCAGAGTTGGCAGAGTGCACCTAGTATCTTCTTTATTCTTACAGAACTGACGTTATTCTTCTGCATTTATTATTGTCTTCACAGATGCAATCCGGTTTATTTAAAAAAATCCATTTTACCTCAAAATTAATTTTATACTTTACCCCAAAATGTTAATTAGAACAATCTGAATTGCAAGAAAAACAGGGAATATGAACGTCATACTATTTTCCAAAAGCAAGAAATAGTTATAGTCGCAGGAAGAAGAATTAAACAATTTTTTAAAATGAAACTAAGTCCTATGAAACTGAGTTCCATTGTCCTCCAACATCTTATACTAGACAATGGTTATAGTTAAAGTTACAGGTATTTTCATTGAAGTGCAAAATAAATGGCCGTTTACTATTACGTGCAATCTACTTTAGAGATCACTAGCACGTCTACGGTGAGACAAGTTTTCAATTTCCTCCCGACTGTCCTTGCTGCATATTTCAACTTGAATGAAGATATTAATTTAGATTAGAATCCCGTAGTTTCCCGATTCGGTTCATACGACGCAGATTATAAGGTTTACTCATAGCTAATTGCAATATTCAGTACAAATGTACATTTGCGAACTTGCGCACTTATTCGTAATCAAATTCATGACTTTTTAAATTTATGAAATTGCCTTGAGGGTAACTTCTTTGCTCGGGCGTCAAAGGTATGAAATTAATAGAGGTATTCAGATACTATTTATGATTTGATTCCTTCATATGTATAATGAACAATTAAATTTATGGCGTTCATATCCTTTAAATTTATATCGTTCATCTATATTAACTGTTAAGGATAAATACAGTCGTAAAAGATATAAGCGTGTACATTTCTTACAAGAGACATACGACACATAAATATTTGGACTTTTAGACAGACGACATGAGCATGACAGCTGTTAAGGAGGTACCGGAATAGAGAACCAATGCGCCGATCTCAAAATGGAATGTTCTTTTAATTACATTGGTTTTGAAAGATCTCTTTGATTATCGGGCTATAAATTATGAGTGTCACGTTATTTTAGGATATAGTGATCTGGTACGTTCAGTTTCAATACCTAGGTACCTACTATATCAGAT
Source organism: Jemadia pseudognetus (assembly GCA_018244755.1). Lineage (NCBI taxonomy): Eukaryota > Metazoa > Arthropoda > Insecta > Lepidoptera > Hesperiidae > Jemadia > Jemadia pseudognetus. The sequence continues at coordinate 8,388 of DWTO01000781.1, read as the reverse complement.
AAACTTCAGACAGAACACAAATCCGACGATCGTTTATCTCGTCGTCTTAATTATATTGAGTTGACTGGCTAATGACTGTCACAGTAACAGCCGTGATTCACAAGTATGGACACCAGTCGAGTAGATATCAGAGGTGGCACAAAATATATAAAAGCAGGAGATATAGAAGATGATTTCAATTTATGGAAATTTCGTAAATATCTGCGTTATGATGGTAGAATCAATAGCTAAATAAGATCTATTTTTTTACGTACTTGTTTTACGTGTGGTAGGAGAATAGACGCACATGATGTCCGATGATATAACTTTAATATATTCGTTTAATGTATTTTGTATTTTGCATGCAACACTTTTGCTGATTAATATTTCACGTAATTTACACCTAATCACTGAGAGTAATACTCGTATAATCACAATAACGAACAACTCAGGAGATGCAACATGCAAGAGGCTAGAAGCTGTATACCCGTTCCTGGCGGTCCGCCAACAGTGACATTGATTTTCATGTCATAGAAGTAGCGTACTGGATTGCAGGCACCTGGTTTTGTGTGATCATTTCAGTCTTGGATTAAATATGATTACCAATCTACTTGACGTGGCACAATTTATCATGCTTAGGATCTATTCTAGTGTATCTGTTATTTAAAGCTATCAAAAGCATAATTATAAAGCTACTCGTATTTCAGTTCTACTGTCAAGTTAACCAACTCCACCATTATAAATCTCCCCTGGAACCTAGTAGAATATGATCCAAAACCCTGCGTATTTATGGAAAACCCGTGTACGGTTTTGAATTTATTAGGTTTCTTCATGTGTACGAGCACAAACGAGTCGCAACCAATATGATTATTTTTTGTCGCTGACACATGTACGATATTCAATAACAGTGACACTGAGGAGCGATTGTAACGAAGACTTTCTCAATTTGGTTTGCTACACGACGACGCGATATTTACTGACCTTTACTTATTGAAAAAATCTTGTCTTCATAGTCTCCGATCGAATCCTAAATGATTTCAATTATAATTGCATCAAAACAAGATTTAAAAAAGAATTACATATAACATAATTGTTATGAAACTGGCTTTTCATTTTATTATTAATATCTAATGACCAAGATTTATGCTTTCCTGGCGAAATTATAATTCGGTTAATAATGAAAACTAAATTCAATATGGATTCGGAGAGCCCAGGACCGAGATGAGTGGCGCCGATTAGGGGAAGCCTGTTTCTACCAATTGACTGATGGATAATGGGAAAATCAAAACAATGAAACATGGAAACACTAACTATATATACATCCAGAATGCACGTTAAAAAAAATACACTGTAAAGAGACTTGGCTCATGAATGTTCAAACGGAAGTATACAACCAAAGATCATTGTCCGGGCCACATTCAAAATCCGCTCACGTATGACATAAATCCACTAATACTTCGGAGATGGAATTTGGACGTAACATGTTAGATGCAATAAGAGATAATTTCTAAAGAGATTTCCTGTGAAAAATTGTTATAAGGTGACCCAACAATGTCCGTGAGCCGGTACTTTTTATCCCTTTTCATAGCGAGAACGATAACACTGTACCTTAGATGAAGATGAAGAGGGTTTGAGTCGAGGACATAAAAAAATGTTAACTGTAGCCAATGTCATGGTGGATTTTGGTGTTGAGATTATTTAGTTATAAACAATTAATTTACACTTTATTGATTAAATATGTAAACAATTGCAGATAGTTTAGCAGAAATACAGCTCACATAGCTGACATACAACTTGTTTGTCAAATAACCATAAGCTCGCATAGTTCTTTTGGAACGAAGCATGTAGACGATCAGCTTATTACCACTTCTGATTTAACAGCAGTCAGACAGTTACAACCATAAAACTCATTTTCTTGGGTGCAATTTCTGCCTATAGCAGTTTTTCTTCCTTGAAACATTAGGTTTTGAAACATTACTGAAACCCTTGAAACATTACTGGACCCGAAGCTAAATTTCAGATTTACTTATTTTCGCCACAGACTTTTTCACGTGTGCAGTTTTCTGTTCGTAGCGCACTATATAAACTAAAGTGTTTTTTCCTTTAAAAAGTTACTACTGAACTTCAAACAAAATTTAAGACCTTACACGAAGATCCGTCCAATTTTAGTTAGAAAACACAGTACATCTGAACGCAGGGAAAATTGTCCAAAATGTGAGTTTATTCGAAATCCACGCCGTTGATTAGTAAAATCAGAAAATAAATCGATTGGCAATCCCTATGACTGGCCACATTTGGGATAATAGTGTGTACTGCGAATAGTAAATACTATTCTTTCAAAGACAATATCACGACAGGTAAGAGTTACTCAGGTAAACACAACTCAGCCCCAAGAATGTGACGCAAACAAGTGATAACATCTCAAAGGCATCACACGCATTGACGTAAGGGAAATTGGAAATGAGAGTTCTTTTTCGTGCATGATGGTAATTCATGTTTATGGAAAGTTGATAAAATATTACAGCAAATAAACTACATATTTGATATACGAATAGTTGCATCGTAAGATGTTATTAATATTAAGATATAGCAAAACTATTGTATAACCATTAGTTTGTTCAAATCTAAGCAATTGGTAGACAAACCTGTTGGTAATTTCTGTCACTCGAAGTCACGCTAATGTCGGAATCACTTCTAAGCTAGGAATTTACTAAAATCTTTAACAGTTACTCTTTCTTTCCCAAGAGTTTCTTTCAATCCCAAGAAAACATATACAAATGTATATTTAACAGTTCACAGTTTATAAATGTCTTGATATCTTGTATATGAACATATGAATTACGTCTAATATTTTTTTCCCTACACTTGGAAAAATTCGAATACAATTTACCTCGTGGCTCACCGTACAGTTGTGCACGTGTAACAATGGTACAATCGCGACATAGTAACAATAAAGTCACGATGTGATGACACGTGACTGTACGCACGTGGACTGTGCAACTAACCATCAAAAACTGGCAGAGGTGCGACTGAGTATTGATGGAAGCGACAATATTGAAACTACGATGTCACCAGAAGAAGGCATTTCGATCACATTTGGAATATTTTGGTACCCAGTCAAAGCTATAACGTCGGACGTCAGACTGAGGCGTTACTAATGTCACTGAAAAGAATCAAGGTGTGACGCATATGTTCTACGAAAAGGCGAGATAACAACCGATTCAAGTTTTTCTGATGCGAAATGGTCATTGTGATGTAAAAAAAATTGACTCTGCTCGCATGTAACATTGAACTAGTAAACACATGTTACGCTTCTCTGAATGATTAAGTTAGAACGTTGCCGATATGACCGCCTATCAGCCAGCCACAATTTAGAGACTAAAACTTACAAACGTAACATGACGACCGTAATTCCCGAAGAAGTAGGCAGATACCATTATTATCCTACTAGGTATGTATATAGAACTTGCAACTAAAACAACAAAACAGAACTAGTAACGAGAAAGCTATTATGGTTAGTGCCAGCAAGCGCGATCATATTTTAAAGGCCTCATTCACACCGATCCCGGTAAGGAAATGAGAGACGACGAAGGCAACGCGGTAAATAAAAGGCTTTTATAATGACGGTGTAAAGATGACGCCTTAGGAGGGAGGTGTAACATGGAAAAGTGACACGTGAACGTTTCTATGAAAAAAAAAAGATTTGTCAAGACATGTTTACGGCCTGTAGACACGCGTAGCTTCTATAGTTACCTATGCAGGATACTTTTGTGTTAGGTCGTGCGTGCGTATATCGTTAGAGGTACGTACTCTTACTGTTGTTACTGTGGTATGTATTGAGACTTTTATATTTTCATTATCTAAAGCTTATTGTGAAAACACTTCTTCGTCGAGTCGATAGCTGATCGTTATTGATCGACCATCGTGGTGAAAGGATTAGAAGGTAAAAGAATGTCCAGGGTGCGCCGGACAATATATGTTCTTAATTAGACATAGTCGCCGGTTGAGGAAGCTCCTTTCATGCATCCCTAAAAACGCTAGTAACATTACTTCCTTACCTACTCTTACAGTCCAGTGGGCTCATGGATGGGTAGCTTACTTTGCTATTCTCTAGTATTTTACTTTGCAAACTTAATATAAAAAGACTCAAAATTTAGCGCCAGCTGCATCAGTTTTTTTAGTTTTCCGATACGGTACTTTTATATCCTTAACAAAATAAAATCAAGCTACTGGTTAAAGCCGAAAATGTCGAAACCATGTAAGTCGGTACAGATCGACGTGGCGTCATCCAAAATAACACGCCGTTCGATGCCAGCGTTAGGTCAAACATATCACGTTTACTCTGATAGAAGTCCGTCCGTGTGCACACGTAAACGTCCGTGTGCATACGTAAACCACGTGTGTGTTAAATTATCTGAATACAAACACGTTTATTTATAAACCTTCCGTCAATTTTAGACATGATTATTGAATTTCGAACCGTTATTTTAAATGTTTGCTTTCATTTACGTAATAAATCCGTTTGCATTATACCCATCAGTTATCTCGTTTCGTCAAAAAATATTACGAGCTTGAAATACTTTAAGTATTAATTTTCAGTAAAAAAACAACTAATCTATTTCCAGCTATAAACCGGACTGGGATATTGTATTATCGTCACTAATACCATAAAAAAGGTAAAATTTGTTTTTAAAGGATAATCTCTAAAACTGGCGTCCCGATTCCAAAAACTCTCACTAATAGAAGGATAGATTATCCCTAAGTAACAAAGGATATTTTCCATTTTGATAAGTAAGAAAAATAATCCACAAAAATATGAATCTCGGCCCACACTGCGCAATAATGTTTGCGAAGTGGGCGGTGAAAGGTTTACATTTTTATAAGTTATTGAAAATAGTTTCTGCGCGGGTTAAACAGAGGGAACAGCTGGGCACGATTAATTATCTTCAAGTAACAAAATTATCTCTACCGGCTTAACGATAAGAAGCCTTTACCTTTGTAGAAGAAAATAATTTTTCTTTTCTTAAAGATATTCAATGTACACATTTGAAATGAAAATTACATATTAACGATGAAGAGTACAAAAAAGTAACTACATTATAATACATAAATAATAGGTACATTGAAAAAACAGTACACAATGTATGAAGTAAGTAAACAGCGACAAGCAGAAGTTAGCGCGCCTTGTAAGCATCAGCCTCCTAACACTTCCCTTTCATAACCATTATTTTTATTTACATCAGTATATTTCTTTACCAAAGTAGACTGGCTGCCTAATAGCTCTAACTACCCGTTTGAGTGTTCAGGTGCAGTTTATCTTTGAAGAGATCTGTCTAGAAGTTCCTAAATATTCTTAATGTTTATAGGTGCTAATTAAGTGAAATCTAGCTTGCTTTTGCTCCACTAATTTCTTTGTATAATTTCGCCGAATACATACAGAAACACTCACGTGCTATCAACAACAACAATAATGAAAAAAACGAACATATATACATTATTTCTGGAATAGTTAAAAAATTGTTTACTTAAGAATATGGAAAATATTTTTAAAAACCATTTTAAAAAATCTTCAGACGAACAGTGAACGAACGAGCATACAAACGAGCCGACAACAAAAACCTAGATAGCCTCCCACAAACTGAAAAATAAGTAATATTAAACAACAACGCACCAAAATAACAACATACCATCCATCAAAACAGATTGGAAGTTACGTGGGATATGCCCGGATTATGTACACGAAACGTTCAGCTTTTTCAAAGCGGTTCCACGATGAAGTCTCTATATTTTCAAACTGAAAAACCCGTAAAAATATGGCACTTACTCTTTCATTAATCACGCAAGTAATTAGAAATCAATGTAAGGGCTTCAATCGCAATCGCAAGAGTACAAAATGGAAATATAACTATTAAGCCCTTCTCCCACGAGGCAACAAACATGTTTAAACTTAACGTTATGTATCTCACTTCATATACGATATATTACGTCGATAGATCGGGATAGTTTGGAACGCGAAGTTGATATAAATACAAAATATGAATAAATTTTAGGACACCGTGCATTACAATGCGTTCAGCGCCATCTATTGTCAATAAGTCTAAGCATGTCTGAATATATTTATTTTATTGACTTGAGGTCAGTCTCAGTTTGATGAGTGCTTTGCGGCTACCCTGACGTTATGAAGCTTATCTTTAAGTCAAATAATTTATATGAATTGAAGTACTGATCGTCTCGGGGCTTAGAATTCAGTGTTCGACATCGAGGCTCTTTGGTTCAAATCTTGACGCTAACATTTTTCGTTATGACGGACGGTGATGATTTAATAGAAATGGATTAGAGCATCAAAGCGAGCACTTTTTACCTTACGGAAGTTTGTTCACCTGTATTTTAAACATAACATAATGGGTATATTTTCCCGAAGGGTAGACGGAGTGTCGTATTTCTCCAACGATTTACCTGTTGTGTTAAAGGTTCCATAGAATAACGAATAACAGTCCCCTCTACACTGTTTATATTCAAGATTAAGTAATATGCGTTTTATCACACGTTTTAGTTTGCCATCATATCATATCGAAACACCCAAATTTATGTTCGTACGCTGCGTATTGTAACTGGCCTGAATCCACTCCCACTCCCAAGAATAAATTGTGTTGATACAAACAGGAATCACAGGATTACACACGGTCAATATATCTGGTAAGCATTCCTGGTTGTTTATTGTTACCTATTAGTGGCAGGTAAATATTGCGCCTCGCTGAGATATATTGAACGTGACCTGATTTCCCTCTGAAACGTTTTATATGTGTATTTAACTACAAAATTAATTCTTTATTTCAATAATAGGATATAAAGTAGTGTCTAACAGTACGGAAAGATGAGACAACTTTTTCAATTTTTCAAAATAAATAAATCTGATAATAATGTATGACGATGATTTTGCATTTCATTAAATACTGATTATGTTACAATAAATATGATATTTGTAATAATTCATAATTATATAAACACGAAAGCACCATTGATAGTGGCTATAACAACAACAACGTAATTTAGTAGTAGTAACATTCGCACCGTAATTACAATTTTAACATTTCCTCCTCACTAAGCAAGATAAATCTTTGCCAGGAGACTCCACTTTCTTTATTGATCATAAAAATAACACAACACACCGCCACGACCCTTTCGAAACGTGCCCCTGAAGTCCCGTTTGGACAGTAGCTCTTAAATTCTTTCTTCCAAATAGACGGATAGGAGGACAATATTCTGAGCTAGCTCAAAGGAATTACAACTCTAATCCACTTAACTTACATCCCAATATTTAAAATTTTCGACGCGCCTACATGAGCGACGGTAGCTCAAACGAATCGAAGCTTTTAGCACGATTGCATTAGAGCTACAATGCTTTAATGCTAAAAATTCATAGTTCATAATCCACGACAAGGCGCCCATAGTTGTTAGAAGGTGGAATATAATCAATTTAATGAGATGTTGGTTCTTGGCTTTCATCTGTTTTTGTCAACAGTCAATCTTTGAAACGAGAAATCGGAAAAGAAGGTTGTCTTTTGAATGACTTTGTAATCTCGCAAAACGACTCGTCGCGGACGGAGTCTCAATTCTGTGTTGAACTAAGAAACTCGAGCTGAGTTTCCTCATCGCTTTGTGATAGTTTTTCAGTAGAACAGTAATAAAAGGGTGATGAGGTTTCTTTCCATTGTTTTTTACTTTGCTCATGTGCTTTAAAAATATGGTAACAACGAATATTTTTTTTTCTATATTTCAAATACAACAAATATTGTACAAGGCAACAAGAATAATTTGGACAAGCTCGATGTATTGCCAGTTAATAAGGCAGATTTCGCTATGCGATATAATCTACTTGAGAAAACTCTTATGGGGTAGAACAAAGCGGTTTTAAATCCACTATTGTCCTTTTTATAAGCTAGCAACACTGGTCGAAACATAAAGAATGTGTAGGTTTAAATTGATATACAAGTATATAACGTGTCGTATTCAGCATAATCATAAATCTACAAAAACCTAATTCCCCCTCCACTGCCCGCAACTGGAGATGTTTGAATTGTAGACTGTTTATTGTCTAAAGATACTGCAAAGTTTTGCTTATAAGACAAAAGTTGACATATGAAATACGACGCGATGAAAGCATTTCCAAATGTTCTATTCCATAAGTTTATTGATAATTTGCTTTTACTACATCTGTAAATTTTATTACAATAAACATTTAAATGCATGGATACAATCAGAATGATGAAATTGGTTGTGCATACTCTACGTCAGTAGGTTTTCTTAAGACCCTCTAAGTGAAGCCCTATAATATTCTCTAGCAAAATAGCGTATCATACTAGGAATTTCTAAAAAATCCTTATTAAGTTCCGCCTAAATCGTACGTTT
>DWTO01000780.1:0-18886 GCA_018244755.1 Jemadia pseudognetus | reverse complement strand
TAGGTCCGAAACTAGTCGGGCCATCCCGAAAAAACGCACGTGAGTCCAGCCGGCTTAATTCTTAATAATGTGTAACATTCACGAAACATTTAACAATAAAATAGATTCAAATTATTTTTTTTATTACAATTGTTATCTTGACTTTCATGAATTTATTAATATGACTGCTTTTCGAAAGATCTCAAATATTCAGAAATACTTAAAAGCTTCTGAAATGTGTATTGGCCACTAACGTGTACGTCGCCCAACCTAAATATCAATGAAATGATTAACTAATCGACTGATTAATCGAAATAATATTTAATACTGATCGCTCATGTATCTATAAAGATGCGTACCTACGTGGCTTGCACTTATATAACGTGGTGAAAGTCTTCAGAATATATTAGAAACCGTACCATGAACATGAAAACGATGTACATTGCAGTAAAATGTATAAATAGGTACACATATACCTATCTCCACTACCGTATAAACGCAAACGGTTCTCAATTCGCTTAACGATCCCACAGACGCTTTGGCCCCCGGGGGACGAATCTCACCGTTCAAGCTCGGTCGGTTTTGGGTCGTACACTGTAGACCAAAGAGAACTATAAACGCAGTAAAATTGTTTATGTCAATGTATTAAGCGTCATATAATGTGTCAATGTTTTTAAACAACATGTAAAAAAAATGTTATCTGTGCACTGTAGCAGAGTTTTTGATAAATATTCTTGATGTTTAAAAAGTTTTGTATACATACATATGTTTTATTAGATTTTTTGTATATGAAAAGAATGTATTTATTATATGATTAAAAGAGTGAGATTTTCATCAACAATGGAAAGACACGGACAGAATCATCAATCTTTTTTCTTCAATCTCTTTTGATTCCATAATCGTTTGTGAGGTAGACTAAGAGCCCCGAGTGTCAAATATCTCTATCCTTATATACCTGCCGTGTTTATTCCACCTTCATCATTCTTTTCATATATTGTCGGCGAGTGTCAGCTGCATATGCGGTGCAACAACTTCATCTCAATTGTGTCTATTCTTCTTTCATCCCCTTTTTTACACACCCGAATTTTGCTATCGTATAGTACTTTAGGAGTAAGCATGGAACTCGCTGGCTCATACATTGGTAACGCATTAGCTTATGCAATGCTCCATTCACGCTATTTTTTGCACGCACTCCATGGGGAGGCCATGTATCGAAATTTGATAATATGAAATTAAAGAAATCATGACAATTGTAAGGGCAAAAACAACAGCCATTCAAAGCTTATGGACGTCCGCACTTCGAATATATTTCTAGGATTAATGAGAAATGAGTTTGAATTTAAATTGCGTTTTAAATATACACAACACGAGAGAGACTATTCAAATTGTTTATTCATTGGGCTCAAATGACGCCGCTTTGAGCACGTTTCAGTTTACTTGAACAAACAAATATTAAAGTAGTACTTTGTGAAAACAAACCCGTAATATCAAGAATTCATCCCCATTTACGGTGTTCTAGTATCTGTCAAATTTACAAATTTTTACAATGACAACAATAATTTTTTATCGCATTGACCTAATTCGTGCATTAATATAACAACTGGTATTATATACTGTTGGTTTATTTTACGACATTTTATGGCACTGTGACGTCAGATATTAGCCGACATAGAAAGTAACTTATTGAGCGTCAGAGCTTCATTGACAGAAAAAGTAAATTATATCTTGACCTCGTTACTAAGTTAGAGGCAGGCCGAATTTAGTTAAAACTAGTTCATTAGATATTTCTTCATGATCTACAAAACTGACAGGCTAAAACATTCATAAATTATTTTATTTGGTTATATGCATCACATATTATTATTACTATTTTCAAAAAAATATTGAATAGTCTTTATTGTCATTAGTATTTCATTATAGTTACACGTATCTATCTTTTTCGTGTCGGGGCAGAATAAGATTACATTCCCCAAACTTGTGCAGGATGTCGTAAGAAGCGACTAAGACCGGCGTTGTCGATCCCCGACCCGATCAACTACCCGCATGCCCAGCGAGAAAATTATGGGCATAACCTCTCAGGGGAGGAATATGTCCAGCGGTGAAGTGCAATAGTCTGATGATGATATACATATGTACCTATGTATATTGGTGTACATAATTAATTTAATAAGGGGTAAATATAAATTATAAGTTAATCATATCAGATATGTAATTCCATAGTGTTTTATATGAATGGTTATGAATATTAAAGTTACATATCATTCCTCTCTTCATTCGCTTGAATTAATTATATTTTTAGGGTTCTGTAAATTTGTATGAATAGTTAAGCCTGAGATTATGCCATGGTACTTCTGTCATATAGATACGTTGCTAAAATCTACTTAGTTAGCTTAACTGTAAACATGCTGCGATCTTCAAAGAACATCTTGGGAAATATGTTTAGTTGTCACTGACATTTTTTGTATTGAATATTTATATAAACCTTTAAGTTGTTAGCCAAAATCTGTCATGACAGTGTCACCCCCTGTCACGACGCTTGTGGAATAAACAGAAAAAAGTACAAAGACATCGAAAATACGATTTTCATTCAACCTACATCCATTACTGTTAGCGAAACAAAGACGTAACTGTAAAAGCTTTCTATGTCACGTCCGAACAAATACATCCCTTTTCAAAACGGTATTTCCGGATATGAATGAAAATTTATATTGCTTATATTGCGTATACAGATGAAAATTACACGTCGCTACCTGTTCTCATCAGTATATATGTATATGAATTATAAAATTATTCTATCAAGTGCATAATCTATCTTAGTTTGGTGACTTTATGTTAGATGAGGTGGCGAGAGGATGGGCAAGCATCATAATAACCACGTGAAACATAGGAAAATGCGGTAAATATGACCACTCACGGTTAATGGGTCAGTTAAAGGGGTAAGATTTATGACGCGCGAAGTGGAGAAGAAAGATAATGATAGGGAGAAGAAAGATAATGATCAAAATGCCGTTTAAATGCCAACATGTGACATTTTAACTTTTTAAATTTGGAGCAAACCAAAACCATGTTTTGTTTAACTGCATTAAAATTCACTGCATTTATACGAAAAAGTGCACGCATGTGATGTGTCTATGGAAGTCATAAAATGGTCGTTCGCGTTCTAAATGTCGGAACTGGAAAACGTTAGTAAATATATCTTCTACAAAATTATTTGTTAATTTTGAAAAATGGACCTGCTAGTTCGGCCTAAAGTGTATTTCAAGGCGAGAGCGGTAAATCCGTTAGTAGTCACATAGTACAAATGTCGTTGAAGGTATTGTTTTTGTTATTTTGAATGATGTGCACGTTTTGTCGAGTACTAGTAATGCATACATTGTGAAAAATTATTATTTGTAGATGATTACGTCACGTAATGCAACAGAAAGGGGAGAATTGAAGAATTCTGAAAATTTGTGGGATTCTAGATAGTGACGGGGTCGACTGGGTTTTTGGTGAGTGGTTAGTATCGCTGCTTGTTGAGCCGGCTATTGTGGATTTGGCTTTCATCCAGAACAAATATTTGTGTAATAAAAATGACTTTCTGTGTACGGAGGTAAAATTATGCACCACCACCAGTCTGGTTACTACAGCGTAGGCCCTGCTCGGTTTCGCATTTGGTGACGTCTTGTGTGAGTTGTATTATATAGCGCGAGATATCATGTACGCTACAGTCACTGACAACAGTTGGCCACTCTATACAGCCTGCCTTGAACAGCGGGTAGAGCTACCTACTTTGGGGGCTTAGTTACAAACAGGTGTTTTACCACGGTATGGGTACGCACGAAGATGATACATTACAAGAATATTAACATTGACGTAATTCAAATAGGCCTTTGGATACCTTTTTTAATACTGACATAGTTATGCAATGTGTTTGTGTGTGTAGCACCTATCACACATTCACACCGTATTAACACACACGTATATGTCACCGCGTCATTATAAATTGATCTACGTCAGCGTCATTGCTTTGTCGACGGCACAACCAGTATTAAAGGCCCCGATTGTTTATTTCCTTAATCGTTAACGTTATAGACATAAGGGTGTTATTGAGGAAGCGACGGGACTAGCGTTAGTGGACGTTAAACAGAAACGTAACGCGATCAATACCGTTTCAGCTCTTGCAAACCAATTTTACATCGCGGGAACACACAACATATGTATTTACACTTCGAATTACATTTATGACGATAACAGATATGAAATATTCTTATAAATTTGACTTAATTTAGCGAGCGTATTTCATGAATTTTTTTTCTGTTAAAATAGATTAAAAATATATTTTTTATAATATGATTAAATCGAACGAGTGATTGGTTTGAGAGTGCAGTGCAGTTAAAAGTGGAATCAATTAGTGTTCTTGATGTCATATATAAACTCGAGCTCTTTGTAGGTATGAATAGGACTTGGCATTTTGTCGACAAACTTCAAACCAAAAAAAGTAGCACAAAAATTGTTTTCAGACGATGACAGTTGAATCACTGTAGTAGTTGCTTACAATTATTATATAAATATATGATACCGCGATTAAGCACGTTTTCATTATTATGATAAAAATGTATATTGTACCTTCACGACACTTTGCATATATAATATTATATAATGATTCTATTGTTTTCTAGCTAAAGTTTATAATATTGTAGATATGGACACAAAAGTAAAACTTATTATTGCGTGTTCCTTGCTAATAAAGTCTGAAAATACAGAGTAACTTTGCACATTCCGGTTTTCAAAGCTTTTAATTAGATACATAAGCTTCTCTCCGCTGTGCGTACACTCGTTAGAAACCAATTAAAGCGATTACGGAACTCTGCTCATAGTTTCATACTAACTTCTCTACGTAAATAATGAGTACGAACTACTATAAAATAGTCACGCTATGTTCTAAGCCTTAACTAAGCCTCGCATTGAGTACTGCTTGGTTTATATAGAACTCGTATGTATCTGCTGGAGTGTCCTTTAATGTAACAATAGTTTTTTCTTAGAATTCTTTAAGACAGATTTTTTTATTTGTTAAGGCAGATTGGTATTGAGTTATATAACTGTAAGGTTCCTGTACCGCCACAGCACATTACATTATAAAATGTATACAGATTTGTAAACTTTAAAAAGAACATGAACCCCGGCTAAACACAGTGCGAGATTGAATTGAATCTTAATTACTGGGCTTATTGTGTTTAATTTTTATTGAATACTATTAGTTGATATTTATTTGTGTTGTATTGTATCTAGAGTATATTTAAAGCCAACGTTTTAAAAGTATTTGGAAAACAATAAAACAGTCTAAAATACGCACTTTTTACATTTTTTACTGTATTTGTTCTTCTCGAGTGTACTATGTGTTTGAGTTAAGTTAAGTTAAGCGAATTAACCCGTCCGTGTTAGAGGACTTGTCGAACTCAATATGTTTTCTAAAAGTATTATTCACAGGAGCAGTGTTAGTGAATTTAGTTAACCAACTTAGAAGCAGCGTTTCTTTGATGACCAGGTTGTTGGCTGTGGGGAGTACACGGACAGATTTCAATGTTTTAGCTTTGTTTTTAATGGTAACATGAAATATACGTTTAATAACATTAAAAGCAACACCCATTTTCAAATAGATTCCAAATTTCTATGGACAGTGATAATCCATTAATATCATACGGTAGGTATTATTTTGTCACTTCAATTTGAACCGCATCATTTTTATTATGTTAGTAAATTATTCAGTAGTTGTCGGTTGATTATATTTCGCTTTTCAAAAAAAATATACATTAGATCAGTAGTCACGATGTGTAAAATTTAGCAAAACGCTTACGAAGGTTTTTAACAATTAATTTTATAAAGTAACACCAATTAATTTTACAAATTGACACCAATTAATTTTACAAATTGACACCAATTAATTGAACGTCAAATCTATAAAAACTGAACGCTTAAATTTTAATGGAGCTTTCAAACGCTGTCTTTTACTGTGTAAAAGTCCGAATTTCGATTCTCTCGAAGCCCCACATTGTATGTCAGAGATAGAGGGCGTCATTATATTCGTAGGCGGCTTTGCTTCATTGTATTGGGTTCAGTCCGCGATTCTATTAAGATTTGCGACCGGAGGGCAGATCCGATTTCTACTTTATCTAACTACCATTTTTTACGAATTCTTTTGAATGTAGATAAAAATAAAACGTATCGTCGTTGCACGGTAGAATCAGAAAGTCATTTTATGTTGAATCTGTACTGAGCACTCAGATATGAATATGCGACCTTCGTCTTTATAATTTTATTCTAAAATTTAACAATTAGGTACTACTCCCAATTACTTAAATGAGCGATCGTAAATAACATCTACCCCAAATTATCTCTTGAGCAATCCTGTCGCTGATCTTCTAATTTAGTCATTTTTGGACTTTTCTTATAATAATATCCTGTAGTAAATTGGAAATGATGGTACAGTTAACGGAAAAAAATATTCGTGTTTTGAGTATTTCAATATAATCCCGTCGCTCTCTTTGTTGAGATTTTTATTGAGAAAGTTATTGAGGTTCAAAGAGGACGCTCGGGTCGAGAATGAGTCCCGAGTCTGATGGGTCCCAACTCAATTGTAAAAAAATCTAACGAATCATCAAATAAATACGCTGTATTCTGTGTTTTTTACTTTATACCGGCCTGTAACAATTTGGACTAATATAACATCAAGCCTGTATTCGCCAGAAGAGGTAGGCAGAGCAGTGTAGTATGTATATTCCCACGACTCACCTCTTGTATTATACGTCTCACACCTCTTGTTTTATATGTGTTAGTTTCTCGTACTATCAAATGAAACGTACGAGTATGAAAATACTGGCAAAAATTTCCCTCAGGGATAAACAAGCGCGATATTATGTTAAAAGCATTTGATTTAAGCGCAAGTATACCTATTTGTGTGTATCTAGAGATTATGCATTTACTATTGTGATTGTAACAGTGATTATTACGACAATATTACGAAAACATATTCCTGCAATATTAATCAATAACAAATACAATTTATTAAAATTAATGATACTTGGGCACGATTTTTTCAGCACTGTTATTTTAATAAAACATATAGGTACATGTTATTTCTAAATTCATTCAGCAACAATTGGGATTGATTTTCTGAGCTTCAACGGACCATAGCGTATTTCATATTGTCACTTTAGTTTTACTCTATATTTCCATAGTGCTACTGTAAATATTTCCGTAACAAATATTCATGAAATAAAATAAAATAACGCTACACGAACCTTTGATGTAAAAAGATGGAACAAAGTTGTTCCGCTGACGTTTTTTGTTTCGTGTTCTAATTTGCTCGAAACGAACTTTGTCGCTCATCTTTCGAGGAAAAGGGACAGTTCGTATTATCAGAGAGTGTGTCTCACAATCAGTGAAATACCTCGATACTGAGTGAATCTTGTCCTCGACATTACAGCCAGGTCAATTACTTGAGTACTCCATTACTGTATGTGTTGTATGAGTGATTTCATAGTATAACATCGCACCTGGATTTATCCGAAAGGGGCGGACAGAAGAGTATAATACTTCCATCTTTACATAGCTACGTATTATACATATCATGTATAGGCTCACCTCCTGGTGAGCCTATTCACGAATAACAGGCAAAAATCCGGATTCCTTCTTCTACTACAGAGAGTTTGAAGTCAGAGCAACCCATTAATCTAGGACCTCTTTTTCAGCAGTAGCACTTCCAATTATAAAGTAATGAGGTCGTCAAGTAGTCTTATATTATTACAAAAGATTGCATAAGCGGTCCATTAGCCACTCTATGTTGTCACATCGCTAAAAGCTAAGACGGCGCAAGTTGAATGATTCCCTCGCTCTTTCAAACATGCTGCTGTTCATGTCAATGGAAATGAGGAAAATGTATATAGAAATAGTTTACTACAAATCGCGAAGTAAGAATTTATAGCGGATAGTTACGATAAAGATTTTGTAGCCCTATAATATTGCCTAGAATTTTCCATTACGGTAATACCTTTCACAGCAATAATTTCGGAACTGACCACGGCTTAATTTTTACTTATCTAGCTAGTTTTAATATGCTTTAGTCATAAATATTAATGTGTTTTCAATCTGTATTTACGCCAGAAAGTATTTCGATTTTCCTCCTATGATTTATGCATTTTAGGCAAACGTGTCTAGTTGATTATAAACAAATGTGAACACATTCAGTAGAAACTGGTTGTTAAGCACGACGTTCCATTAACCTCAAGTCAATATTTCGTGTTCACAGATTCAATTACTGATTAGAGTAGTAACATTTGTCGATGGTAACATGAGATTACGTTACGTTTAATGGCTTGTCACGACGCGCTGTGTCATGTATGAGCCAGAACCCGTTTTCCGTGAAACACATGTAGATTCATTATATTTTTCGTGCGTGAAAATGGCTCACGTTGTGTGTAGTCGAAATTGCCTTGTCATATTGACTAATATGATGTACATTGTTAGTGATAATTTTAAGATTATTTGTACATTAAAGGTACCTTATTCCACAACCGTTACTAGTAGATTTCAATTTGTTCTACCTGAGGGTTGTAAGGAACATATCACTTCTTCAGATATGAGACTATTTTTACTTACCCATGATTATATATATAGATTTTATATATTGGATATTTTTTTTACCGGTTTAAAATGGAGAAGGATCTCCTATCAGGATGAGACACGGGTTAAGGCTGCAGTTAGCCACGCTAGCTAAGTGCACAGCTACAGTTAGCATTCATAAAATGTGTAAAATAAAGTATAGAAATAAATGATGCATGTTTGTCCCAAGACGCTACTGATTTGACCTCGTAATTGAGCTGTGTCTCGTTTATTGATATTGTTGAAGGCCGGCCCCCAAGCACATGACCTCTATTACGGAAATGTCCCAGCGCTTCCGTGCGTATACAGGACGTTACGCAATTATTGTTATAGTCAGATAACAGTGGCTAAATTTCGTCCCAGATCCATAAACAGGGTTGTGGCATTACGTCTAAAATCTCATGGAGGTCATTTACATTTGGTGCTTATTTATTTTCATGCGATGTATATTCAAAGGAATAATGGACATGAAGGCAGATTTCATTTGTCATATCTAATTGTACCTACTGGCATATTTTTCAATACAATTTTTATTCAATATAAATATTTACTTATGATAAAAATAAGTTTAGAAGTTTCAATGCTAGATTTCAAGTTAAATGAAAATATTGTAATTAAGATGATTTTTTAAAAGAAAAAACTTAAATTATTTCGTTTAAAGAATTTTAAATAACAATGACTTTAAAAAAACTTAAATTATTTCGTTTAAAGAATTTTAAATAACAATGACTTTAGAGTAATCGTGGTAATGATATTGAATAAGAGTTGAATAATTAATTGGGAGAACAAGTGATGGGAGAGCGCTGTAAACATGCCTAGTATTATATCATTATATATCAACATTTATGTACCTATATTCTATTCTCCAGCTCTATATTTTACTAAGTCATTGCAGTTTTATTTTATTTACAAAGTTTAAAATTATATAAGCGGAATGAGAACGTTGAAGGATTTTCATAATAAACATGCAATATATCACAGTAATGGACATGGAATTGGGGTTACGTGACGTCATTGCACTTAAATGTACATTAATCGCTGCCCTGTCTCGCCGAGACCTCGTTACCATCCAGAACATTCTTCAATATACTGGAATTTTATAGAATATTCTAAATTATTTTTTTGACATATTTAGTTGTTAAATATAAATTTAATAAGGATAAAAAATAAGTACTTACACTGATTATTTCTCAATTTATTAAGTATCCTTGTGTTTAATCCGCAAAACTTATTGTAAGATAAATTATCGTGTTGTAAACGTAACATCACGCCTGTTATCCCCTACGAGATAGGCAGAGGAGTGTACTATACGCCTATTTCTCACCAGTTAAGATAATTTTTTTTATTAATAAAACACATATGAGCTATATCTAGATCCAACTACTGAAAACGTCTGTCTGTTTTAACCTACAAATATGCAATGTGTACTAGTATCAATTATATAAATCAGTTTGAAATATTGTTTTGTTCTACATAAAAACAATTTCAGGACCAAATGAGGGAGCTTTGTTCTTGTTTCGTTGGAGGACGTGTTAAAGTAACAAGATTTGAAGCTTGGATCGTGAAGCGGCGAAGTGTGTATCGCACCCATAGATTAAACGTGTAGCAGAAATGTCATTCGTACTTTAAGTGCTCTTGAACCTCATGTTACATGTTTTCTTGCATGCGATGAATATACCAAAGAAGAAATCTATTGTTAGAATATTGACATTTGTCTAGAAATGTGAAAATCGAAGTTTTGCATTACATGTATTCGGCAAGTTAGGTGGTGTATATGTTAAGACATAGGTTTCACTTCATTTCATATTTTATTTAATATTTTGCTAATATCTGTTTATTATTTTTTACGCCTCTAATTTTTTTACGAAGAAGCACTGCATTAAGAAAATCATTTGGTGTTCTCTGAAAAACAAACACAGGGTAGAGGTCTTTGCCATTTCTGATCGTTTCCTTTTTGTATTCTATGGTCATGATTGTTGAAGTTTGAATTCACAAGACGCGAAGTATTTGTCGTAATTCGATAAGACTCGGCATTCGCGTTTCCCCGTTTTATAGGATTTAGGTATCTTTTTGTCGATTTATAGGATTTTTTACATGTTACACGGGACGAATAAGTGGCTATAAAATTTATTAAGACTGGAATAGAATCTTGTAATGAATGACTTACTTTTGGTGTATGATTAAGTTGTTTTATAAAATTGCTGTTGTAATGTTCTGCTGCGATGCATTTATATGTATGTATAATACTATCAATATCATTATTATCCACTCTTTTATCGTTTTAATCTTGGACACGGGTAGTTTATCAGAATCAAAAATGATCACGCCTTAGAGAACATTATAGAGAACTGTAAGATGGGCAGGTTTCTTGGGACGGTTTTTTCATCGTTTTAGAGAGCTTTCTTAAAACATACTTAATTATTTGCTAAAGAGGTGCCGTCTATTTAAACCTAGGACGCCGGACTGAAAGGCCGAATGTTGATATCACTGCTCATAATGAAAAATAAATTACGTAATACCACGCCTGCAATCCCTGTAAGTCTGCAAGGTGGTGAGCCTATGGCCATATACCGGGCATATGTCCAGACTTCGAGCCACCAGTAGAAAATCTAAATTAGAAAAATCCGATAATGGAAGACCCCAGTTTTGAATCCAGGACCTCCCGATGGGCAGTCACGCTTGCAACGAACACGACCAACGCGGCCAAAAATAAATAACATTTCCCTATACTTGACGGACACTATCTTATAAGAATAAGAAATACGGCAGTTGGCCGTAATGTGCTACGAGTATATCATTGGAACAGATACTTTTCCTTTCGGGTCTCTATGATGTTATTTTTTATTATCCTTTCCTTTATATTACACACCATTTGTAGTGTGAAAAGAAAGCAGAGAAAACCTTTTTGTTTTTCTATATGGCTATAATAAATATGTGTGAGATTGGTCGATTTAAGGGTTTGCTGTCGATACAGTTCGGAAGGGTAAAATATACCTTTCGACGTAGATAATTTAAACTTCAATACGACGAGTTAATCGTTGGATTGTACTACATTCCTCTGAATATTCTTATAGAAAACACATGTAGGCGTGATGTTATATTGTGTGTATTACTGAAGCACTTCGAAGTGGGTCAATCATCATATCAATATAGATATCGTTTTATCAGCGTATATACACGCTCATTTAATGATACTCATATATTACGTAGGTATAGCATTTCGGGTATATACGAGCAATTGTGTTTAAATTTTGGAACATATAATACAAAATATTTCAATGAAGACAGTTGGAATGTTCTGAACAATCGGGCTGTGGGTTCAGTGATTAAGCACTCTCATAGGTGGCCCGGAAGTTATGCGTTCGATTTCCACTTCTTAAGTGAGGATCACTAGTGTTGCCTTTACACCTGACGTATCGAACAATGAGTGATAAAAACGTTGATAAAGATGATGATGATATTGATAAATAGTGATAGCTAATGACCATATCCTGGTTTTACATGTATATATGAAAAGGAAATTTACAGTAAATTCTAGCACGCGTGCTCTATTGTAGCACGAATAATCTTTACTCGATAAATCCAACGAGTGTTTTCGGGCTTCCTGAGTCACGAGGGAGGTTTAATTAATAACTCTTAACCAAGGTTAAGGTTAAGGTTTAGTTCAAGAACTAAGTACGACATGTTTATTCGGTAACCTTTAAGCCTTCACTATTACAAGGAGTATCCCTAGACCAGCGGTAAGTTACAATTGATTCTTTACTACAGGTCACAATACACAGTAAGAGTTAATTTGCTAGTAGAAAATGCCATTTAAAATTACATCCGCCCTTTGTTAACAACAATGAAAAATAAATTAATCTCGTTAGAAATTGTGAATCATGTCTTCATTGTAGAAATTATTATTGTTACGTAAAGACAGACACCAAGGCTGTCCCGGGTGCTCCGTCCGATGTCCGACCTTCGGCGTTAATATCATTCTCTCATGTTATATACTTTGTATCGATTTCGTATTCGTAAAATTGACTTAAATATGAAGACTCGTGTCCAATAGTGGCATGTGGATACATTTGGATACATGTGGACACATTTGCTACTGTAGTTATTACAATTTCATTTTAATCAGGACATTACTATTTCCTAGATTTCTTAACCAAAGAAAATAAATATTAATTATAATATGACATGGATTATTAATATTCATCATACATTAAATTAAGTTTTTGTCATACTCGTAAATGTTGTGTACAAATTCAAGTTAACGAAGGCTTAGTTGTCGTCATCATTACTACCAAGCGACGTCAGTTCTGTGTTGGATTACGTCCCCCTCAAGGCGCGTCACTGAGGCCAGTATTGGTTTTTGTGAAATAGTTCCTAATAAATCGATTAAAATATTAATACAAAATGAAAAGTGATGTTACTGGTGAAGATTCCATAAAGTGTTCGAAGGAGAATACGAGTAGTAGATTCATTATATTGCGTAGCTGAAATATTACATAAGATACCAAAATTTAAGATATACCTATTATGTTCACGGAAACTCAACGAGGACAAGTTTTGTAACTTAATTTTGTAGCCCCTGCTTCCATTTAAGAAACAGTTCATTTTGATTACTACCTATTAGCATCTTACTTAGTACAGAGATTATTACAAATCATAAAAAAATGCGAGCTAATATTATAATTATAAATGCCTGTCACAGAAAATCCCTGGACGTCAGGATTTGACAATAATAAAAAATGTTACATTTACAGAAATTTGCAGATTCGTTCTTAAAATGTTTTAATGAAGGCCTTATATCATTTGAATTGGATTGAAGCCAAGTCGTTGTTCTAGATATTGAGGTCCGATATACGAGTATAATGTATTAAAACCCAGACAAAGAATTCGCCACGAAAGACGAAGAATGACGCGGCAGCTGAAAAGACTACGTACATTTCAATTGATTGGATAGACATAAAACGTTGTAGCTAAGTAACGCCATGTCTTAGACAATATATCAGCAACCGAACCATGTTATTTTAACTCATAAGTTTAATATATTTTGATATATATTGCATGAAAAATTAATATTGCGTAAACTCACCGGAGGCTGCATGGTGGCTGGCAAGAAGTCAGCTGTTCTCAAACTTCGGCTCGCTATTTATACGCCCAGGATATCGATTTTGCCCGGAACAGTTATGTAACTGACACACGCTACGGGAAAAGGTTCGGCGCCGCTGACGCTGCCGGCTTTCATAAGACCGTACACATTACGGTAGTAATATTACGCTGACTAATTGGTGTGCTATTAAAAAAAACCAGCTATCAAACAATTGAAACGAGACACGTACTACGCAGAACAACCCTACCGATTAAATGGAAGGCTGAAATTGACAGTGGTTGTATTTATACGACACAATTGACTGAGATCACGGATGGGGTTTGGATTTGTAGCACCCTTATACACGACTGGGCAAGTGGCGCCACAGAGCACACTGGCGGCATTCGAGGGCGACTGCGCGCTGTCGTCACACATCGAACGAATCGAATATTTACAAACTGTGACATATTACTTGCGTATTAAAGTTCAATTCTACGTGCGCAAAATGTGAACAACTCGACCGTATTAATCAGCAGCATTATCAATCTTATTGTAATGGTGGAAGCTTGAAATTAGGTTTGTTCTGTGAAACATTAATTTTGTAATTCTATCTTCATCTACTTTCCCAGCGTCGACTGAAACATAGACGGCTCGGAACTGTAAATGTAACGTGATGTAAAAAGCGATTGTTTTCACCCTCGAAAATCTCTGGTGACGTCACTTAATTATTTTAATCACTCGATCAACGGTTTTAATTAAAGTTTTTGGGTGTGCTCCTTCGAATTTTAACGACGAAGCGTCTTTTCGTTATATTCAGAGATTCTTTTGATCTGCTAACGAATAGCCACATTTTATAGGGATAATATTTGTTACTTAGTATTATTTCTTGATAAAATCTTAAGAAAAGGTTACAGAATTCTCGGTAAAAATTCGTTAGGTATTTTGTCGGAATGAGAAAAATTAAACCTATACTTTATGATGACGCTAGTGAAGTTAGCAGATATTACATGCCTTACAGAACATTATGCAGAAATCTTGGGCTTGTACGTTTCTTTAGAATGTTTTCCTTCCTAATGCAAGCTCCCAATCCTCTTTAAAATTCCCAGGGGTAGCTCGAAATGTGAATTTATGCCCGGCGTATAGCGTTACGCTCATATCCTATTCCAATATAAGTGATAAAAATGCCAGCACTCTGCCTATCCCTCGAAGAAACACAGACTTAATGCACTTTTATGTTCAGATAGAACCCGTTTGAAGTTGAAGAACCAGGATTTAAAACCCAGAACCGGAGAGAGACTGGAACATAAACCACTAGAGTCTAGTGCCAAGCAACAAACATTAAGAGCAAACTTGTTCGTTGTTAGAAACTATGATGCACGTGATGCTGTGAACCCGACCGTGGGGCGGTGGGGCTCGCGCTAGTCATATTACTTGCACAATGAACGTACTCAAATAAAAATTATTTACCCAAAGCGTTAGACGCTACTTTGCAGTTACTGAAACAAAGTGTAAAGGTTAAATTACTTGTTCTATGTGTGAGCATATTTAGTTCATCATCATCATTAACGCTTATAGTTTTGCTGTCGTATGCCTGTCTCTTCGCAAAATTAGAGTATTAAAGCCATACTGTATCTTATTGGACAATTGCGCATTGGCATATTTTACTAGCCTAAGAGTAGGTTATGGTGAAATCTAAACTTTTCTTTATCCTTAAAGTTCTTAGAAATCTAGTATTCAATCTTAAAAACAATTTGAAGTTTTGAACCTCTAAGTTGGTAGCGAGAGGCGGAAAAGTATGCTAATAGACTATCACTATTAGTGGATTGTTTGTTTTATATTAATTACAATTCAATTAGTTAGCTGAAACAAAAGACGTAAAACTCAATATTTAATAAAATTTGCTTTTAATCACATAATAGTGACATACATATAAGTGATATTGGCTGATGGGGGAGTCAGAAGCCTACAAAACCGGCGCGCATCTATGAAGAGAATGATGAATGTAGAGGAGGCGCGGCAGGTATGTATGGAGCTATTTGGCACTCAGTGTCCTCTGCCTACCCCGCAAGAGACCTGGCGTGAGTATAGGTATGTATGTACACTTTTTTCCTTTTAAGTAATAAAATTATTTAGAGTGCATATAATTTTTATTACAATAATCATGGACGAAGTAATAATGCAACGGAAATACATGCAGTTTTCGTAGCCGCTACGAGAACGCTACAACGCTACCACGTAGCTACAAAGTTTAATAATTTGTAACATTAGTCGTGACGTCAGAATTCTTAGTTTCAACACTGGTTTTATTGTTATTTTTTGAGGCTGAAGCGTTAATAATCTTAATCATTTATTTGCATAGTAACAAGAGACTAAATACGACCAACAAGCAGTGATTGACTGGGGATGAACCGAGTGTGACATTGGGTGACTAAAGGGGTGAAGGAGGGAGGTGGTTAAGACAAGCCATTGTCTTTGTGATGGCAATTGTCTATTGTATGATTGAACGAATGAAAACCTAATAACATTATCGAAATCGTAAATAAGTTATTTACAGAAATTTAACGCACATAAAACCATTAAATTTCACATCGTCTACATAACTTGTTACTACTGTAAGACGTATAATGTTTGTTTTTATGAATTAATCTAAAATTGCTTAATTTTTAGGGGAGGGGGTCAATAGCTATAAAATTCGTGATCTAATTCAAAGGGACCCGTTAAGAGTACCGTACGTATCTTACGCTACGCCCATGCTATGCCATGCTAATCGTAGTAGTATTGCGTAGCACCATTGCTACGCAATACTACTACGGTTAGCTACGCGTACGTATATGTACGTAGTTCGCAATCCACGGCAACTGCTACGGTGGCAGTAAATGTTCTACAAACAATGTAATTGATTCGTTGTCTCTTTCGTTTGCTACACTCTTCACGTTATAAAATATGTCGTTCATATTGTGTGGGGGTTTGAGGTGGCTTTTTAATGCCACAATCGTAACATTGATTTATTTTAGAATGTTAGTATCACACGAACGGTAATATATTCGCTTTAGTAATCAGGCAAATAACTAGTGTGAAGATGATAAAAAATTAGATTATTCTTAAGCTTTTTCATTACTCATATTTCGACAATCTCGCATAACGATAGATTTCAGTCTGAGATATGGAGTATACAGTATGTACAATCCATATCTCAGACTTCTGAGTATCATTATCGGAGATTTGCAAGGTAGTTTTTATATTTCTTACAGTTGCAAAGCTTTTATTCGTTGCTCAACTTATTTAATTACAGTCATAAAATACGTATGGACAAAATTTCTGGCTTTCATCAGCCATATTCGACAATTCCCCGGAAAATATCTGGAAAATTACTGTACATATCGGTTGAATATCTGGGTCGCCGTAAGTATTCGCAGTCGAATGAATCGAGAGCTGTAATAAAAACGTACATACTCGTATATCTCGCGGCATAAGTAATTTCATTCGGTCACGTCGTTAGTGGATTATGTAAACGAGAAGACTTCTACAAATAAGACAGATACAATAAGGAACAGATTTATTTGTTAAATGAAATAATGTGTATCTTATTACTTTATTGACTTTATGACTTACATTTTACGTTATTGACTTTATGGGTAATCAGAAAGTTAAGTATTTACTATTCAGTTGCACTGTGGATTTTTAAACAAATAAATATGTTTCTTTGCTAAATGTTATAAAATTGTTTAGTCATTACTTTTATATATTTAATGAATGTTTCTGAGTAGGTACGTATAAGTATGCAAGTCATATTCATCATTATCAGCCTGTCTACGTCCACTGCTGGACATGATTCGACTGAAAGATATTTGGCCTTTATCCCCATCCTCTTCATGCGGGTTTGGGACAGAACAAAGCTTTTCGCACCGCCTATGCTGATATCCGTAGGCTGCCATGACATTCAGACATGCCTAAGCAGACCGCGCCATACCACAATTTTCTAGCGTCGGGCATTGTCGCCTTTGACGACGCCCTAGTATCCCGGCATTAGGTCAGGGTATGTATTCTGTCTCCGCCCGACACCGAAAGTTATACTAGTATGCTTAAATACGGATAAACCCATATACATACATATACTTATTAAAGACAGCAATTTCTTATAGGTTCGTTTTTACTCTTTCTACTTTGCTTTACGCAAATGGATGCGTACAGAATCAAATTAGATTTATCCGTCGTAGTGACATCTCTGAAAGGGTTCACTAAACTTTTGGAGTTTTTAGTACGTCTCATAGATGGCGTGCATAGTCTAGTTTAACCAAGACTAAGATCCAACTTGACTATCCAATAAGAAAAATACTAAACGCATGACTAACGCAAGGCGTTGAGTTGGGTTCTACTATCGACTTCCAAATGTCAAACGATGTATTGCTCAGTTATTTTATAGTTTTGTATTGTAAACATTATACCATTATAAAAAGGACAATTCAATTCACCGAATTTAATAGCTATTATGATTCTCTGGGTAATATCTTCACGCCAGTTGCCTGACGCGGTAAGTAGATGCCCTCGAGTGTAAAATATCTCTATCCTTACAGATCTGCCGCGCTTCTTCTATAGTAAAGTATTATATTTCTTCTGTGTAATATTATTATTGAAAAAATCTAACGTGCTAATCTAACGTTCAATCCCGTATGTGAACACCATATATTCTATATATTCATTTTTGAAAGATGTATTCACTGTAAGATGAATAACTTTATTGGCAACAATTTTGCCTTTAACACATCACGTATACGCAAGAATAGCTTCCTGAGAGTGAGAATGAGACACGTTGAGTTTCAACGACTTACTAACTATATATACACACACACACACACACACACACACACACACACATATATATATATATATATATATATATATATATATATATATATATATATATATATATATATATATATATGTAATGAAATAATACTCCTCAGTTGTAACAATAGCGTATATATTCATATATCTTCACAATTATACTTATTTTCCTATTGTAACTTATTATAATATATTTTACAGAATATGTTTGACACTCGTCCTTCTTCTTGTTCCGTAACCAAATTGAATAACGCTACTGCCTTTTTTTAAAAGATGCTTTTTAAATGGTGCTGGCCATCAAACTAATACTTAATAGAATTAATACTCCATACAGCATTG
>DWTO01000779.1:0-18893 GCA_018244755.1 Jemadia pseudognetus | reverse complement strand
TGGACATAGGCCTCTCCAATAGCACGCCACTGAGCTCGATCTTCAGCTCTTCGCATCCAACCGCTGCCAGCCACTTTACCTATATACATATTTTAAATGTTTACATTTGCATTAATAGGTTCAAGTTCAAAGTTCAATCTTTTTTTGCTATCGTACTATAAGTATAATTTAAATTTGCATATAAATAAAAATCAATTCAAATAAATCGTCATGTATATTTAAACAAGTATGTAGATATATTTATAGACTATTATAGAGGGCATAGTTGGCAGCCCTATGAGAGCGCGAAAGGCGACCATTTAAGCAAAGCGGGCCACTGGGTAAAGAGAATCTCAACCAAAGTGGGTTACATCGAGATCCGATTACCCACTTAACAATCGATTTGTAAACTCGGAACATCGCCGCGCTCCGCTCGGAACGCGAACCACTGAACTTTCGATTGTATTTAGAACTAGATCAACACTTTAGCCTTTGTCTTGATCTATATTCTCTTAGCGTATTTAACTCGGTACATTGAACTTTGTTACAGTGATAGCTGGTTTAAGTCGTGATTGATTAAGAAGTGAATGACATCTTATTATTTTTTGTTCTAGTGTAGAAATCAAGAAATAGGTAGGTGCCTCAACATGATTCTCACACTGAAACCGCTGTCCATGTGTGTTTTGGGCAAAAATAATATACTGCTCTTGTCATATGCGGGCCACTGCTCTTAAAGGATGACGGCAACTGAGCGTAGCTCAATCTCATTTAAAATTATTTCTTCACTATTCTGTGTGTATGATTCACATGCATTCATTTATATGTAGTGAAAGGATCGAGTGCCTCGTTGGTCGTGTTGGTTGTAAGTGCGACTGACGATCAGGAGGTCCTAGGTTCGATTTCCGGGTCGGGCACTATAGAATTTTTCTAATTTAGATTTTCTAGTAGTGGCTCGGACTCTAGTCATGTGCCCGATGTATGGCAATAGGCTCACCGCCTATTCCATAGTGGAACGTACACGTATCTGGTAAAACATGGGAGTATACTACGCTCCTCTGCCTACCTTTCCGCTTATTACAGCCGTGATACGTGTACGTTTTTTAATAAAAGTACTGTTATTTTAATGATTTTGATTATTCATATTGTCTCCTAACAGTTTTTGTCTTATTAATTTTTCTATAACACTACTAATTAAAGGATAAAAGGGCGTACTTAATTCCTCCCACTCAGTCGTGATGGTGAGAACGTGTGGAAAGTGCATACCTACTTCACAATATTTATTAAATACTTCGGTTAGCACACAAACATATTAATAAATAAACATACATAGTTACACATAGACATAATATGCGTAGGCATATTATATGTATGCCTGTATAATATTCTATAGTATAAAAGTTTTGTATTCAAACACATCATCGTATAGTAAAAGCAATGAACGAGCGTCATATGTTGATGTTTCAAATCTCAAAGGTAACGAAAGCTTTTCAATATCGAGAGACCGTTCCAATCGGATGCTCGTGAATATTTCTAATTTAATCCTCGCTTTCACTGCGGAGAAAAGCTTCAATCCGGCCGGATGCCATAGATACAAGCGCTTTTCTACGGCCAGGATGTTTGCCGTACATTCACAATGGTATTTTCATTTGTATAATTGAACACTTAATTGGTTTCGCTGATCAACTCCATGACAGTGAATTTTACTTATGAATATGATTATTTTTAACTTGACGCTATAAGTTCTTAAGTTATTTTTTGTTATATACACGATTCGCAGCATTTCGATCATCATCCACTAATATTAATGTAACGTTTCATGTAAATTATTCTAGTATCTAATATCATCATAAAACATATTTAACCAAGTACTTGGTGAGCGGCCAAACGTCTATTAAATGCTAACATCTAGAATTTGCCTTGCACATTGCTCAGTTTAATATTGGTTTGTAATTTCTAAATACGAAAGCACAAGGTTTTCTGTATGTATGTATGTATGTGGTACGATTTATATTATCTCGAACTGCTACAACGTGCCTTGTTCGTCGCACATTGTGTGAACCAGTGTGCTTAGGCGTTGGTCGGGAGGTTGATTCCAACTTGGAATAAATATTTATGATGAGAAGAAGTGTTTGTTCTGAGCCTGGTTAAAAAAATATATAAAGCGAAGCATATATTTATATGTGTGTTACTGAAAAGATCCGATTATTCGATATTATTATTATGAGTATTATTATATTGACCAAGTTAGCTTAGTCTTTCAAAGCGGGGACTTAGATTCCAATATTACATTGTCAAATGATGTGCGTTTAAAAGTTGATAACCCTTGAGGTAACAGTTCTTATATGTATTAAAATTCTCCACAATGTTGTCAGATCTAAAAAGATACTAACAAAACGAACAAACTAGCATCGGTTAAAGCCAATCTGCCAAGTTGACCAAGTACTGATAGACAGACTTTACACAACTTGGCTAACTTCTTTCTTTATCGATATATTCATACATTAATATAACAAGAATCCGCAATACCTGTCTGTACACTGAAATGTCTTTTTTTGAACTGCCGCTGTCGTAACACGACGTACCGAAGATTGCTTGCCGTTTGGCTAATAACGTACGTACGTACCTGCAAAGACAACATTGCACGCATCGATTACGTTGCTCAACACGCGAAAGTAGGTACACACGTCCACTGTCATGCTATTATTAACTGGCAGGTTGCAATAGATTTTCGGCGTTACGCTTCATTCACACTCTCGCTGAATTCTGCTCCGCTGATACTGACATTCGTAATACTGGCTGGCATTGAGTGCTGTGAGTGGACATGACAAATAGTCCGATGTCGAATTTGAACATTACAACGCTAGTACTCATCTAATACATAACATATCGGCATAGCATCACGCTTGTGTTTATTTCAACAATGCAGTAGGTACAATAACATAACAATTTAGTAGGTACATCCACGTTTTACCAGTTTCATTATAGGTAGGTACGTGAAATAAAACAGTAGATACAACTAAGAATTTCGTGTTAGAAAAATCAAATATTCCTTCGTTTGTTCGTCGTTCATTTACTTCTTTCATTACGTGAATATTTCTATTGTTATCATGGCGTAGCTAAGGGCACTGGCTGTCAATTATCTCTATCCTTACTGACCTCACGTGCTTTTCCTATTTGTATTGTTAACGATCAGAAAACGCACACTACAGCAACCTTGCATCCCGTGGTGTTTGTGTTATATAGGGTGAACTTTCTCTGTAGTGTCCTTTGCTGTGAATAGCGGCACCAGTATTATTTTCAAAAAACTAGATCTGTGGCCGCATAGATTGCATCAATATCACCTAGTTGGCAGCACTGTCGCCTTGGTGGCAGCACTGTCGCCTAGGTGGCAGCACTGTCGCTTAGATGGTTGCACATAGTCTTTGACATCGTGTTGCGGATTTTTGTCTAGTTTCTTTTTTTATTTAACTTCATTAATTTAGACGATAACGTGAACGAGACATACAGATCCTGTTTATATTTCGTTAATCCCCACTTTAAGTCCATCAATTACGCGTCTCCTATGATGAAAGAAAATCTAAATTGAATGTGACTTGAGCAACACGGACATCGTTATTGCGTTATTTATAATTGACTAATCGTCGGCATTACTATCTTGTATGTATTTATAAATAACTTATTTCTATTAGTATTATTAGAAAAAAAAATATAATGTTGTCTTTCTTATTCGTAATAATTGTATTTTAGGTAATAATGAGGATGGAAATAAAAAGTAAGTGTTACAAGTATTTCAAATAATCTTAATCCCGCGTAGTTCCCATTAGTCGTTGTTAATTCAAAGATTTAAAATACTGTCAAAGCAGTGATAGTCTTATGGTTTAGAATTTACCCTCCCACTCAGGGTGATATATCGTGCCAAGTTCTGGATGCAAATTTCACAGCGTCACTGAAAGATCGGAAATACACTAAAGTATGTTATAATATGGCAAAATTAATTAAGAATGTTGGTAAAATTTTAAAATAAGTTGAAATCAGTAGAACTCATAATTATCGTACCTACTGTGGCCCCCACATTGAAACCAAACGCATCATAATTGTAACTTGGAATATCATCTTTGCTAATACAAATACAATTATAAATTTCAATTGTTTGTAAAAATAACTTATAGTCTGATATAAGCGATAGAAGGTAAAATTATTACCTATATATAATATATGTCATATACTTATAATCGAAGCGATAGAAGTCGATATAGTCACGACAGTTTGTAAATTAATTGCAAGTCAGAGAGGAATGCGAGACACATTATTTGTCGCGACACAGGTCGTGACTTAAATATTTCATATCCAATTAGCAATGGAAATAATATTTATGAATTATATCATTATTTCTACGAAACACTGCTTTATATAGCTATTACACGATTTCATCACTGCTTGCACCCTGCTCATTGTAACACATGGACTAGGTTCAGGATGAGTACTATAAGGATATACGATAAAGAAGTCTCTATCTAATTTGCAGACGAAACCATATTGACGTAGATGTCAAGTTCCAATCAAGCAGAAAGCAATTTTGTTTTGATAATTGGCGGTATATGTAATATTCGTGTCGGGGTGAATTACGAATGCATTCATACCCTGACTCCGTTTGTAAGTACAGAAGCAGACTGGAATTATTTCAGTTTGGTTTTGTAGTTATTACTAATAGTAATAATTACTAAAGGAAGGAAGAAGCTATGCAGAATGTTTCCATAAACACAAACACCAATGCGAATTGACCTCTATTAATACTATGGCGACAAATGTCACGAGGACCTTGAAAATTAATGTTGTGCCCTATAATTAGTGTTTCTAGTGGCGAATGTTAATATTTTGGCGCCAAACTGGGCGCTAGTGGGTAAGCGACGACGTTCCATTACTCAACCGTAGCGAAAGTTGATTTGTCTTTGACGCCACGGCTATCCAGGACTGGGGATTATTGTGAACTGTACAATAGTTACACCTTACGATAAACTAATGTTCCTCTACGACAATATTTTATCGTCATCATCCATTACAAGGTTCTCAATATGAGAAAGTTTAAACCATAGTTTGAATTAAAACGGTAATTTCTATATTAATATTTCTACAAGTATTGCATTTTTAATGAGACTTAAATGATTAAATGATATAAAAGCCAAACATATGTATCTTTTTTCGAAACAGTCCCGTCTATTTTTGGGTTCTTTTTTCCGAGTTGTTTCTTCATGAACGCGACTGTGACTTTTCTAGTTGATAATACAAAACTTATGTAAAGATCTCTACCGCTTTCGGAACTAAGACACGTATTTACGTTCATAAGTGAAGTATAAAAGTATGTATTGACTGTATTATACCTCGCATAGATCATTAAGGTCAATTTTCCTTGTATTAATTTACCAGTACTCATTCATGTTAATAAGAGTAACACATTAGGGTTTAAGTTATACATATCTGTTATGTTATTGTTCTATCTGACTTGGGATTTACAGACAACACGTTTAACGACTTTAAACATTATAAGCGTGTTGAATATATGTACGTACTATTTTCCTCATTGGTTCTTGTTATACTAAATCGATGTCAGATATCTGGGCCAAGTAGTTCAGATACAGGTTTAATGGTGTAGTGACAAGTCTTTGAAACCAGCTTCTTTATATGAAGTGAGTGATGTAGAAAATTCAAGTCAATTTTGTAAGGGTGGAGATATATGACATTATTTTTACGTGGACTTGGGGGCATGGCGTCATGATATAGTACTGGTATTTGTAAAATTAGAAAGTTCTTCATTTTTCAAGAAAATTACTTCCTCTCTATTCAAACGATAATAAATTACCAGCTTTTAAATGTGTACATATCTACTAATGTACTATGTTGTGAGCATATTGCCATACACCGGGCACTTATCCAGACTCCAAGCCAGTAGATACTAGAAAATCTAAATTAGAAAAATGTTGTAGTGCCCGATTCGGGAATTGAACCCACGACCTCCCGATGGCAGTCGCACTTGGAAACAACACGATCAACGAGGCAGTCAATGAATAAATACATACATACATATCCTCACGCCAGGTCCCTTGCGGGGTAGGCAGAGGGCACCGAGTCAGAAGCCTCCAAAACCGGCGCTCATGTATGAAGAGAACGATGAATAAATAAATGAAACTTTTCTTATTGCTTTAACGGAATGTACCAAATCAAACGAACAAACTAGAATACTGAACCCTTAAAAGTTTGAAATAGCATTAGAAAATACAGAGTAGCAATATATGTATATTTAATAGTCGTAGTATAGTAATAATCATTTATGTAAATATTGCTTCATTGATTCATTTAATGATTATCGAACGCGAACGCAGCGCCTGATCGATTGTTAACGGCCACAAATATAGTTCGATGTTTACAAACTATATTTATGTCAGGCGCACGTGATCAGCTTGGCTGCCTGTATTAATACTTTTCTATAGAGATACTAAAAATTTACTTAGCAATATTATCATTTCGTTACATTGTTAAAAAAAACATTTCAATTTAAAAGTACTAGTACATTAAACATATTGGATATTTATATAGATGAGGTATAATAAGTAGGCAGAAATCATAAATGTCACTCAAATATGTGTTTTTAAACATACTAACGTACAAGACTAATAGTAAAAGCTAAAAGTATTTTATTTTCGAACTAAATTTATACCTAGGAATAGGAGTCCCATTATGGAATAGGCTCACCCCTTATTGCATAGTGGGATTTATTCCATATAGGTACATAACTGGTGAACCGTGGGAGTGTGTTACACTCCTGTGCCTACCTCATCGAGCATTTCAGGCGTGATGTTACATGTTATTTCTATTGTTTTTTTTTGTATATTTTTTATATAGGCTAACAATTACATCCCTTTATTATATTTAAAAATTTTGTGGGCTTTCGAATGCGTTGCCCAGTCTCAACTTGATATTGAAGTGTTAACTGTACATACATTCACGCTTAGTATTTTATAGTCTACCGCAAACGTTGCACAACCGCGAAAGGGCTGATTAATTTGAAAGCTTTACGTAACGGAGCTTTGATTCGGTCTAGACGTTCGGTTTTCGCAACGCCTAGAAAGTTTCTTGGTAGGTATGGGTAGTGTACAGATTATGAAATGTCTCATTGACGTAATTCAAAAGCTGGTAATCCATGTACTGTTTTATTATTCGTGATCATGAAGCCGCCGTGTCCATGAAAACTCCGATAACTGTATTTTTCACTTTTATCCAAAGTTTGACGTGAATGTCATTCGTCATTATTATTTTGATTATCATAATTTAAAAAAAATTATTTTACCACTGTTGTCACATTTCGATCTTCCAGAATTGAAAATGAAGACCGCATTCTACTACCACGCTGGCCAAATTCGATTTTAGCATATATGACACGCTTTAGAAATTGTCATTTAAAACTTCGAGGCGTGCCACTTGCCTGGCGATATTTTTCTTCAAACTAACAGCAAGTAATATTCAATCATAAAACGTACATTATTCGAACACACATGTTATGCACGGTAGTGAAAGTCTGCAGCAAACATTTGGCAACATATGCAGCAACACTTCGCGTAAAAGCTCATGTGATTTCGCAACGTTACCTACGATATACACCGAAAAGTTTGCAAAAAAAATTTACCGTCCTGTTATGTCTTCACTGATCTAGGTATAAAGAAACAATGACCCTATTTCTTTTTCGTTTTTTCCAATGATGTACATATTTTTAAAATCAACGATTTACTATTAGCAGCGATATTTTTATCTCTGTGATGAGACAAGTTATTTAAAAATAAAATCTTTATAATATCAATGTACCACTTCACCTTTGTTCATAGGATATGTTATCGTATAAGTTATGAGGAAGTTACGCAGCGGAAATTTATAAAACTTTTCACATCGAACGTTCGAGATGTATTGCTGATTTACGTCGTATAATTACGCTGACTTCATATTAAGCTTTACTTATTAAGCTTACTTCGTATTAAGCTTTAGTAATATACTTATTCACATTGGTCATTCTACTATTGGTCAATTTTAATTTCTTAAGAATTTAACATTTTTTTTAAATTGTCAACATACATGTATTTTTCCGTGCGATTAGTATTTGTCTTGTTTTATCACATTAAGAAAATATTTTATTTATAATAGCGTGCTAAATACTTTATACATTCGTACTGGATCGGAGAAATAATACTTCCCCCGACCCCTTGCCATTATACCAGGGTGTCCTTAGGCAACTTAATCCGGCTCTAACAAATCGCGGTATGGAGCAGCTTACCTAGGCACGGTTTACATGTTCTGGCGGTCTACTGGCGGCAGCGTAGACATTGCGAGAAGCTGTACTCTGCAATATCCAAATCGCATGCCTACCGTCAAAATTGAGCAAAATACTTCAGGAAACCCTACGTCTAGCAGTTAACTTAGCCTGATGACGATAATGATAATATTTTGCACCCGAACACAGGCCAAATAGTTGCAATTATCACCAAATTATTGTCCTACTTGGTAATGGTAAACCCACGGCCATCGGCTTAGCAAATTAGTTTCACGGACCACCGGACCAACGTGGTAGGTAGTTGGAAGGATTATAGATTATTGAGAACATATCAGTATTTATTATCTGAAAGTACCTACGCATGAGTCATGAGACAGTCATCATGTGTGCAGTTGGAGGTCAGAGAGCCTAAAGGCCACAGAGACGTCAGCTCGAGGTGGGCGACACAAAGGAGTGAAAGTACATGCAGGAAGTACCGGGAGACTTCATGCGGAAAGTTTACGAGCAATCGGAAATGCCATCGGCGTACTTAGTTATCGCATCCTGCCCGAGGAACCGTTTAATAAGGTTGGATCGTTGATTTTTTTTTATTGCCCTTAGACAATGATTGTTGAACACAAAGTATATATGTCTTTACATATATGTAACTCGTCGATTTGCTGTACAATGTTTCTATACGAGTATGTTACAAAAATCTCATTATATTGATATTATCCTATGGGAGTCTCACGCTGCTAGTCGCGCCGTCAATTCGCCCACCTAGTTTCCACTATTGTTCTACATACATTAAAACGAACATTACTATGTGATAGGTGAGGAGAAATATCGTTCAGCTGTTGTAGTATAATCATTAACGAACGATAAAAACTTTGGAACCAATTTGAATTGAATAATTAATTAATGATATTATGTTGTGTGATGTTACGTTTTTTTATTTATATAATTTTTGATTTTGAAATACTATTTTGGTTGTTGACGGTGTACCTTGTTATTTTATATGCGGTCACGCCAGGTCCCTTACGGTATAGACAGAGGGCAAAAGCATCCATGTTATAAATGTCGATATCTCGTGATAATTATTTTACGTATTATTTATTATAATTATTTGATGGCAATTTGAAGCATTTACATTTGTAAAATGTTTGATACTTAAGTAACAATTGTAAAATTGTCCAATTCACATCCCCTAGACGTCTCATATTTAATTTAGTAGCGGAAATTCTTCATTTTAGATGCGTTACGAGAGCACCTGCACACATATTCATGTTAGTATTACTCCATAATCACACTATTTTAATTGACGTTTTAAATAGACACGAAATAATTAATGGTAATAAAATAAAATTTTAGTCGCAATAGTTTGTAAACATATTAATGATCCAGAATCACCTTTGACGACCGGTCCGTATTGCGACCTACTCCGGATACGCTGTCCAAAAATGTGACGCGGCTATTATGTTGGCTTGTCGATCGATCATATATCAACAGAACAGAAATTGTTACACGGGCGGCTGCAGCCGATGGAAAGGCAACTTTTCTTACGTAATGGCATCTTGTGTAACCGGTGAAAGAGCGCCAGACTGCAGTGTTGTAGTCGGCGCGGCTCTGAGCGGTCGCGTTGCTAGCCGGGTTGCGCGCCGAGCCTGCGCTACGGAACTGATTGAGCCTATACACAACGGTACAGATTGTGCATCGACCAGTGTTATGTGCGTCCCATTTTGTGATTTGCTGAATTTTCGTTCCGTCATTCGCGTGCAAGAGGAGTCTCTCTGTAGAGTTCATTAAAACGCTGGTCAGCCGACGGTCAACGATTAGAAAGCACGTTCGCGTTTCCGAGTTATTTTGTTGACACAGTTGCAATTATAATGGTTAATGTTCTCGATTATATATTCGACATATGTATATTTCTATATACATATGTAATAATATAAATCTATAGTTTCGATAGATAATGCAGTTTTGATTTCGGATCAGTAATAAATTGATGGTCGTATTTTACGTCTAATAAAAGTTTAAATACTTTGAAGGCTTAGTTGTCGAAGTAGTCATTAAATAATATGCAGTGGTACAAAATGGTACTCATTTGTAACATAGTTATTACCAACGTTTACGATTATTAACGTTAAGTCATAGCTCGATACGAGTACGATCTCAAATAATACTCTAGTATTTTACTATGTGTGCGTCGAGAAAAACGCAGTAATTTCTTTTAATATGCACCTATTTATTATTTATATAGAAACGTATTCTTTCATATTGCATCTCGACATAATTTTCGTAGTCTGTACGGCGTCTTTTGTTATTTATTATTTTCGTCGCCGTCAATGGTCTACTTAGTCACTTGTAAGCGATTTATAACGCAGTATCTTTACGAGTAATAAGGTACTGCATCGCATGGGAGACAAAGTACATATTGAAGTGCAGGTTTCTACACAACGTACACGTTTTGCAGGATCTAACCGGCTTAACCAACAGGAACGAGACGACGTACGACGTCACTATTTTACGTTTATAATAATGTAGTGTATTGAATATGAATAGCAGAGGAATGTTGCGAGGAAAAGAAATGGTTATGTGGTATTGTAACACGTCACGCGTTACATATCGAACCTTACCGCTTGTCACGTAGGCGTTTTATTGGTGTGGATAAATTCGTATTGTTCATTTATTTGACGGAGTTTTATACAATAGGTACTTATCGCAAATCATCTGAAGACGATGAAATTACAATTCTGTTAAAGATTATCAAAATGTTCGCCGGTCTGTCTGTTTAGTCATTTCCATTGTATACATACCTTATTGTAGTTGCAGGAGTTTCCCTTTGATATATAATTACGGATTTGTGTATTTAAATTTTAATTCTGTAATTATTTACCATAAATTCTTTGCATAAATTATAATTTAATCAATATCAACTTCCTTATTTTTGATAAATGGTCAATTTGATAGTTCAGTTTTTCCTTTATCCTCTTTGGAAGTTCTAAACACGATATTTAAAAACGCTATTTATTTATTCCACAATATTCATTTATATCACGAACGAAAATATCTGCCTATTAAGCGTTTAAACTGTATACTCGTATATATTACTTGTGTGATTGTATTTATAAGCCCAGTCATACAGTTTGTTTTACTTAATTTTGAAGTTATACTGTTTCT
Source organism: Jemadia pseudognetus (assembly GCA_018244755.1). Taxonomy (NCBI): domain Eukaryota; kingdom Metazoa; phylum Arthropoda; class Insecta; order Lepidoptera; family Hesperiidae; genus Jemadia; species Jemadia pseudognetus. The sequence continues at coordinate 7,441 of DWTO01000779.1, read as the reverse complement.
AAGTTCTTCCGTTCTATTTGTTAACATGTATCCGTATAGGCCGTAATCCCCGAAGATGTAGGCAGAGGAGTGTAGGTGTGTACACGTTCAAATCGAGCGACGCCGACCATACATAAAAATGATAAGCTTTACTGGTAAAGGTTTTGCTATCACTTTTCCTTGGATATCTAGAATATGATCATGATAAAATATTTAGGTAGAAAGCAGCGTTACTTCTATCACCTTGCGGACAGAATAAGACGATTCTCCGAAGATGATCGTGGTTTTGATACAAGATACGACTGATTGTATTGTCAGTAGTGTACGAAAAAAATATGATGTCAAAATGTGACCTTCATTTATATTGATTGTTCTTGGATCACCGTTCGTACAACTTCCTCGTGCTTGGTAATCCTAATCCAAGTTATCTAAATATGATCTTTAAAAACCTGTCTTGAGTTTTTTCCAATATTATTGTGCTATAGCACTAGTACTGAATGTTATTAAATAAGGATGTGAATTAGTATTAGCTGGCGGTTCAATTTCGGGACTTGATAGCAACATGTTGTGTACGGTTAGCTTTTAATTTAACCGGTTTTGGTTTCGTTACAGTTCCATACCATTTAGTTGTAGATACGCATTTATATGTGAGACAATTTTAGTGTCAGTCTGATGAACCTTTACTGGTAATGGCAACGTCCGTTAAGTGGTACGATATAATATGCGTTTTCTTTTGAAGGCGACAGTGTTGACTGAATTCTAAATAATTTGTCTTGTAAAGACTTTCTATATATTTATATAGTGCTCGGTTAATTTACCTCGAAACAATAATGACAATTGTAATTCCGCAATATTAAATACCATTAACATTGGAAGGATAACAACTAAGCAAATGTTTTCCGTTTCGCTTTCACAGCATTTACCGTTTTCTACAATTCTGTACGGAACGCTTAATATTGTAGATTAATTACAAAAAACACAATACATCTTTCTAGATAAATAAATAAGTAGGTACAATGATTGAAAAATCAGCATACAGTCGAAACTGCTTTATATAGAAATATGATAATAATTTTCGCACAAATTTTGCACGGCAAACATACATGAGCATAAGAAAAGATTTTTGAAAAAATCAAACTCTGCGGGTAGAGGTACAGGAAAGTAGAAGGTAAAAGTTTGTATGAAAATTCGAAATTTTTATTGATGTACAGAAAATATCGTATCACTGCTTTTGCTTTTTTTGAGGTAAAATAGGGGTTTGGCATTTTGGATCGAAAACAAATTGTGATGTGATTATCTCACGGACTTCCGTAAACGTCATATTAAACGTTTTTTACCTCACTTTGAATAACCAATTTGTAGACATGCCTTGTTTATCGTTTTTATTAGTGAACGAACTGCGACAAAACCTATACAAATTTTTAAACGCACATGTGTTTTAATATAAGAACTGTGTCAAATGTGTCCCAATTATTATTATGCCCGTAACTTATTCTGAGACTGGACCCATGTCCAAAAGTAGAATGAGGAAACGATGGATTACGTTAATAAAGAATTAGGTCATTATTACGCAAAAATAACAATAAGTAGGTACTTGCACAATTAGAAAACATTTCCAAAGGCATATAAATTGAAAAATTCACAAATACACTTAATGGTATTTTTATAATTATTCCTCTTAAATTATATATTGAAAAATTATGTTTGTAGTATTCGATTCGAAAGTATTTCATACGTAAAATAGCGCTTAATCTCAACATCCATCTTGTTCTCTCCACATCCTGTTAAGAGTCGTAATATAGCATTTTTTATTAAATAATTATTATAATCCTGTCCTCAAAATGTCGTGTTGACATATTCGTAATAACGCACCGCGTATTGCCGTCACGAGATGTATTGACACGGTTTGTTTACATAACACTTAAATATACAAGCGGGACGCACAGGTGACCGCGGCGATGTGTACGCCCCCCGTTGAGGTTAATGTGGCGTGCTCGCTATCTAGAGATATGTAACCGCGGTCAAGATAGTCGGTCGTTTACTAGATCTACTTAACGTAGGTACATAGGTAGGTAGGTACCGTAGTTACATACATATGTATCTAAACTGTCTAATATATGTTAATCTGTCCACGTACATGTAAAATATTTCTTTAGCAATTCAGTTATATAATCGTGAGTAACATTTCATGTACATTATGTGTGGAGGTGTCCCAAGATATTATTATTATATGTTGCATATCTTCATGCCGAGTCCCTTACGGGGTAGGCAGAGAGCACCAAGTGCTAAATATCTTTATGTACATTTACAATATAGAGCCCAATCATTATTGTTATTAACTTTTATTATTATTATATTATCACGCCAGGTCATGGGTCAAATATCTGTACCCTTACATACCTGAATAATATAACGTCTATATTTACAAGCTGAGGCGGGCAGAAGAATGTACTGCACTATTCATTAGTTAGGAGTACATATTATATTATACGTCCTACCATGAAATAGGTGGTGAGCCTATTGCCATACACCGGACACATTTCCAGATTCCGAGCCACTAATAGTAAAATTAAATTAGAAAAAACTAAAATTGCCCGACCCGAGATTTGAACCCAGGACCTTCCGATCGGCAGTCGTGCTCGCAATCAACTCGACCAACGAGGCAGTCATGTTCATAACTAGTACTTTATACGAATAAGACTCAAATATTACTGTAATTAAACAACACATTACCAACGATTCGTGTATAAACGTCGCTCGAACTAGTTTAAATATTTAATATGTTACTTTGGTATTTTTATGCTTGAGCCACTCAACGTTTTGTCAAACAATTATAGTTCTCTCAGTTGGCGAAGTAAGGTCGAATATGATCGACTATGGTGTTAAAAAATTACGAACATTAAGCACTATGTATGTATAATCAATATATCAACATACGAATACGTAATCGAATAATATATGTGTTTACAATGGTTATTAAATTCTGTGCCTTTCAAATAATAAAAATTCTACCTTAACTAGACATATGTGTCCAACATCTTTAACTTAAAACACTCATATCTTTAATGTCAACATGTTAATTCTTATCTCGTATTTTCTTGTCATGATCACAAATATTAGATCTGTGTCTAAGTGTAAAAAAGTGTTTTTGTAAGAACATATTTATATCTATACATATAATGTAGTTTATACATATCCGCCGTCTCTTAAAACTTAAAACTCTTAAAACGAGCTCAGTCTACTTTGGCATCAAATGACCCTGTGGTATTCTTAAGATATTAAATTTTTTATTGACATTTAAATTAAATTTACATTTATTATATATATGTACATATTAGATTTATTTATTTGTTACTTGCATACCTTGTAAGGGACTCGGCGTGAAGATACGAGTGTGTAGGTATATATGTATTTATTGGCATCGTGATCCCTGTCTTTCACGAACGATTACCATTTTTACTGGCGATTAGTAAGTAATGTGCTCTAATTCAGAATGACGCATTGTATACCTAACTGTACCTACGTCGTACGTGCTCCAGTTGTCGAACAAAACGTGTCATATGTGTCCTAATAGGCATTGACAATACGCCGTTATGATACCTTCGTTTGCACCTAATAAAAATACCAAATGATATGCGTTACGGTATCGGTTCACGCGCTTGCTTTAATAAAAAAATGATTAAATATATATGTATAGAACGTTTCGATTTATCTTCCTCTTTTATTTTTTTGTATTGCTTTTGTATTTGTTTATTCTGATTAATAATAATCACTTTTAAGCAACCAGTGTCAAAATAGTTCAAGGAAACTGTAAGGTTCCAACTGTAAGGTACCTTAGAGTGGCGTATTTGTTTCATTGCTCATTTTCTTAATAAAATGTACATATACGACCGGAGTTATCTGATCCAATTCACGTGCTTTGACGTGCCTTGGTCGCGACGTGACTGATCAATACTTGGAATTGAATATTTTCACTCACAAAGAAAATGTACACGATAAGCCGCGTCTCATTTATCTCGTTGAAAACGATTACATCTTGTTTAAATGAGCGTTAACGAGTAGGTATTTGTACTTTAATTTTTTTCTTTTCGTCTGTTTAGCATAAGTTTCAAAGTTGACCTGCTATGTCGGTTTATTTAAATAAACGTTGGACCAGTGCAGTGGTTCAAAAACATACGATTTACATAATTATAACTTCCAGACGTTTAGTTATTTGATATTCTATCATCATATTGTAAGCGGAGAATGAATAATGAATTACGAACGTCTAATTCTACGGACGGTAAAGTCATTGTAAATTATATACTTTCTGCAGTCGCACCATATGGATAAGTGGGGAAAACTTACAAGCGTACCGTAATGCTAATGCGATTATAGTCGTAGTCTTTAGCAAGAAATTGCATCCAGCATAGCTTGTAACAAATTGCAAATCAACTTTTCTTTGCGATATTCATGCGGATTCCCGTTTGGAAAGCTGACATGTTCAGAAATGAAACCTCTTTTACTATATATAATCACTGTATCCTCATAATAGTATGTCGTGGATTAACGTATGAAAAACACGTTCCGTTTTGCTTGAGATATCTCAAATAACAAAAATATTACTTGCTTATATAATAATCATTTAATTAACGTCTAATGGGACGCACGTAACGTCGAAGCTAGCGAAGCCTCTCAATTATTTAAAAATCTTTTTAATATAATAGGATCGCACACAGTTTTCTAAGAGCGATGTGATAATTGCATGCATTTCGAGAAATATTGAGCGCGGATCAAGTGAATATCGACCAAGTGTTCAAGTACGTTTGTAGTGTGACGAATTGCGATGTGGTAGTTATGTCGGTGGCTATATGGGATCTGGTCCCGGTGAGATGCCGGTGGATTGAGAGGCTGCGGCATTGTGGGAAAACGCTACTGCGCCGCCAACGACGACTTCTTAGACGGATCAAGAAGGTGAGTCATTTTTATTGCGTTTTGATTCCTCCCAAGAATTTATAGGTCTTTACTGGGCAAATATCAAGGACAACCGTGAAAAATAAAGGTTTCTAAAATATCAATAACCACAGTAATAATATGACATTATTTATAAGTAAGACTTGATTACCCTCTATCTACTGTGGTCTATTATAAACGTGTTATGGATAAATGCCAATGTTGATAGACCCAGGTATCAAGGGATGCCAAGACTCACCTATATTGATCAAATAGTCCAGATACTGACTGATGGGGCAGTCAGGAGTCTTCGAAACTGGCGTGCATGTATGAAATGAAAAGAATGATGAATGTAGAAGGGCAGCAGGTCTGTGACTATAGAGATATTTGGTACTCGGTGGTCTCTGACTACCCCATAAGGGACCTGGCGTGAAGATGTATATATGTGTATGTACGGATAAATATTAGGTCTTGAAAATTTTATAAACATTTATGATCATGTGTGTACCTAGATATTAATATTATATTATGTACCTAATTACATTTAACAATGGATGCCTTGGGAACCTGTAATTAATTATTAACAGTTTCAAGCATTATTATTGTAATATTTGCTTAAGAAATGTATATCTTGTTGATTAATATGTTATGATAAAATGTAATTTGAAAATCTTTTTTACTTTACCTACGGCTTTTTACTTTAAACCGTAGTGTGATGAAATAACAGTTTAAATATTATTATAGTATGTTGTGGAAAATTAAATCTAAATGATTGAATCCTTTTTTTTCCACTGCTTGTTCAAATAAGCATCAGCTGATTGGGTTCCAAAAATGTTCACTATTTATTTTATCAGGAACATTTTAACTCAAACTTAGCCAATTACTTTAACAATAAAATCAAATTAAAACGAAGCTCAGACAGTCTTATTATCAATTTATTATAGAAATGAAGTTTTTATTTATGTATATTTAAATATAAACTTTTTATATTTCAACAATGTCTTATACATTATTTATAATGTGACTATTGTTAACAAAGTCCTGCCAATAAATGAAATTTATGTAACACTGAAAAAGTATACTTTTTGTTGTCGTGCGCGCCATTGAACCTGCGACTTTATTGTGAAATTGTATACCAATTGGTACATACACCTTTGTTGGTCGTAAACTGTTCTCTTACTGAATGGTATATGAAATGTTCCGGGTCTCTTTGTCTGTCTGTACTTTGGTGCGCTTGCATCCTAGAAACTATTCATTCGCCGACATCAAATGATCATTCCCAGTGAACTTTAGCCTTTCATAATGGGATTCTGTAGGTACATTATGACAGCATACCTTTCTCATTCTGAGAGGAAAATAGTGGAATGATAATATTTGATAACATTATCATGAGGCCGTTGTAGTCCACTGCTGGATATAGGGCTCCCCTGGGGGGTTTCTGCCCATAATCTTCACATTTGACATGCAGATTGGGGATCGCAGGGCGTGATAATAATTAACAAAACCTGTTAAATATACAGTATGTGTAAAAAGTATTCGTACATCCAGTTTTTTTTACAGAAAAATACAGTAATTGTACATAACGATACATAATAAACTAATAAAGGTTATCAGATCTTCCTTTTTTTGGTAACATTGAACGAAAAATACAAAAGTTGAGAATTTGTTAGTTTTAAAAACAAAATCTAAATAAAAGATTTCCGGTTGTACATAAAGTATTCATACAGGCATTTGTGTTTTAATAAAAATTAAATTAACACTTTGTTGGGTATCCTCTCGAATCCATGACTGCCTGCAGTCTTTGTGGCATTGAATCAACAAGATTTTTTGTCATGATAGGAGAAATTTCTTCACAATTTTTTTGTAAAACTTTGATGAACCCTGTGTTATTCGAAGCCTGTCTTTCCCGAATTAAATTTTCTAAAACATTTCACAAGAGCTCAATAGGATTTAAGTCCGGTGATTGTGGAGGAGTTTGCCATGGTCGAGTACATTATATAATAGCCAATTTTTGATATTATAAGCCATATATGCTTGATCATTGTCTTGTTGAAATGCATAAACACTTTCAAGTTTTTCCATACTCACTGATGATTTTAAATATTAATTATTATATAAATATTAATGTGCATCTTATGGTGTATTGGTCCTTCAATAACATGTAACTTCCCAACTCCTGGGTATCAAATGATTTAGATCAAGTTTACAGTTTTTTTATATATACCTACATATATCCTATCCATTTTCCATTATTTCTTTGTTCCAGACTCTTAAAATAAATTATTCATTAGATTTTTTTTTCAATGTTGTCAAGAGAAGAGGAATTGTTAAGATACGAATACTTTTTACACTCACCTTACATATACAATTATACATACATCCTCAAACTTGTTAAATATAAATATATGTGTATATTTAACAAATTCGGGGTCCTATATGACACATTTAGGAGTTACACAATTCTCAAATAGTTTCTGACTGAATCATTTATTATATTATACCCTATATCTTCAAATTGTAAGATGAATCC
>DWTO01000778.1:0-18895 GCA_018244755.1 Jemadia pseudognetus | reverse complement strand
CCATGCTCAGGTAGAATATCGGATCTGTTTCGAAATGGGCAGAAAAAATGTATACATAATAATCAGTATCGATGACTGTACAATGTACACTAGATGGGCCGCAAATTCGTTTAAAACATATAAAAAAACATCAAACTTAAGTTAGTTGTACCATTTCCCACAATACTAATGTAAGTGAATTGATAATTTGTGCACAAGTGTACATGTATGAGTTGAATGAAGTGTCGTTCGAATCGTGACCTGACTTCGTTAGCGATTATGAGTAACAGATAATTTCTGTGGAAACTCAGCACTGCGTAACGCGTTGTCATTGTAGGAAACTCCTGGTGCGCTTGTACAAGTGGTGTAAGGAACGTGCAGTGTATATGAAAAGTGATCAGGAATACTCAGTGCATTTGAACGATATACGGAAGTATATTCGCGAACAGCTTGTATTTAATTACATAAATATTAAATACCTACACATTCATTTGTGTAGAATACTTGCTCAGTAATAAAATATAGTAACCTACAATAAATAACAATAATAAATAACACATGTAGGTATATGCTGTACATTTGTATGGTGCGTGTAATAGACACAATATCTTTATAATAAAAATAACTTGCATATTCCCATGGTATATGAATCATAACACAGTGACGTTAACAGCTAAAGTTGTATAAAAAAGATAAATTCAAAATTACTTCGATACATCGATGTTAATCATGTGTATTATCGATTAAACGTATCATTCACTGTTAAATAATGGTCACAAACTGCGCACGGCAACACAGTTGTAACAGTCCTAAGTCTGTTTCCAAGCGTGTATGATATAAGTTTCACATCTAACGGTCGTGGTTGTCGCACGCGCCTCGTGTATGATCGCGACATGTGATGCAGACATAGATTATGTTATGGTTAAGGAGGGTCAAACCTTTTAGCAGACATGGACTAACCTTTAGTACCTACCTGTTGCCCCAGTGGTCGGTTGTCGCTAGGTACTTGCGTAAACATTATTTATTTTAATGTTACGCCTCTTTTATCATCAATGTTTCATATATATACATATAACACACATATATATACATATACATATTTCATATATATACATATACACATTCCAGGTACTCTATCGGGGTAGGCAGACAGGTTTCTTCTTTATTCATCACTTTCTTCATACATATACGCCGCTATTGGACATTTCTAACCCCCCACCAGCCAGTATGAATTCTATGAATGTGTTAAAAATCGTAATTTATTTGAGTAAACACCTGTACCAGGTCCATAGAAAACATTTGAACTTTACAAATGATTTTTAAACAAACAATCTCGTCTGTTACGAAATCAATTAGTGAAGTAGGCAAATACCTATCCATAATAATTTTCAACAATCACGTAATAATTTACGTAAACAAAAACCCAACAATCACGAACATTCACCATTTACGAGAAAGAAAGCAAAAGAAACCATGAAAGTAATCAAGATGAATGTAACATTCTTTTGGAAACATACAAGGGCTACTAAATTGCATGACCGTTCAGAATTTTAATAATGGTATACTTTAATGCCTAATTATCTTGCGTTCTGTTGAAGACTTGTTTAATCTTTGTCATGTGTATGTATGTAGGTGGTCAGTCAACATAGTAAGTTACTAACGGTTGCTTTGTACGGTTTAGGCACATTGTGTATGTGTTATATTCCAACATTTTCTACTAAAATCCTCACCTTAACGATTTAAAACTGAAATATATTTACGTAGATCACATTTGAATTGCATGTGATATTATAATTAAAGATTTAGTTTTTATTACTACATCATTAGTTTTTCAAAATATGCAATGTCATATTGTTACCCTATTTTCATGCAGATTGTGAATAATAGAAAAATATTGTAAATGAATTTTTAAAAAGTACCTAATTCTGAAAATTCCATATGTACAAAACTTATTATTACGTCCGAAATGCATAAAAAATTGCATAGGTTATAGGTATAGCATGAAATAAAACAATATAGATAAAAGTAATATCGGAAAAATTCCAGATATAAATAGTACAACTACTTAAACTTATGATAGATCGACCTGCTATCATTGACATTTGCAACCGATAATAAACAATCATTTATTTCCTATCATAAATCTTTGGCATGTGCCAATAAGAACATAATGAAGTGCGAATTACACCAAAGGAATGTTCTTTATCTAAGCTATTTAAGATTGTGTAAAAGAAAATATGTATATTTGAATGGAACTTCTTCTATATTCAGTACGTCCAAATTGATGATGCTAGCAGAAATTGGATGTAAATTATGAAACCATTTCCAGTATTATTTACGAGTACTATGTCGAAATTGACGATACAAGTTGAAGCTACGCGACTCAAGGACACAATATTATGACGTTTTTGAGAAAGCCATATCCAGCAAAAACCGGGTTTTCAATTACTTGATAAAGTAACTTAACGAATACATGCTTAGATACATCCCGTATATTCTACTGTTAACCGCATTTGATTTAAATTAGACCAGTAGGTATAGACTATATTCCATCAATTGAAATGGTACGACTTGTTAAAGTATACATATAAAAGAATTTGGCATTTAAAAATGTATAGAAATTTATATAAGAAACTACGTACTCTGGAGAGCAATGAGAGTATTCAACGTAAATATGTATCATGGAAATTAGTTGAAAAATAAAGTTGAAGGAATATAATTTACAGATATTTATAACTTGATACAGGTTTTCTATCCGACAGATTTAGAACCAGTTGAACTACATAACGAGTTTCAAAGACGGAAGATCTTACAAGGAAGTAAAACGTAACGGAGAAATTAGACTAACATGGGTTCCTTGACAACCGGTGTGAAATCTATTGCCCGCAACGATTGGGTTTTCCAAAAGCCTTTATAACAGTGAATAATGACTGTCTCGTTAGTGGACTGGTTGCAGACTGGACTGATAATCGAGAGGTTTTAGGTTTGATTGCCGGGTTGGACGTTATTGAATTTTTTTTACTTACATTATCTTTTTGATTTTTCTAGTAGAGGCCCGGAGTCCGGATAGTGTCCGGTGTATGGCAATAGGCTCACCCCTATTCCATGGTGGGACATAAACGTAACTGGTGAAATTTGACAGTGTACTACACCCCTCTGCCTATCTCTTCGAGGATTACAAGGATACCTGTTTCGGTTGATGTTCGTGTTTTAATATTTTTTCAACTGCATTCTTTACAATTGAACTGGAAGATTAAGTTACTCTCGAGTAAGTATATTACTTAATTGTAATAAATTTACAATGTTCCTAATGTAACGTTACGGACGAAGAATCTATACAAATTAAGGTTACAAATTATGTAAAGGAATTTTCCTTGATAATAATCATCATGGATTTTTTCGATGACCTACTGATTCAAATTGTTCACATATTGATCAACATTATAATCTAAATCTTTATTGCAATCTAAATTATTTGTAAGATATTGTGGGAAATTTCAAAACATTGGTTTAAAGATATTACTTTATCTGGTACTCGTATTTTATTTTTGGTGAACCTAGCCAGAAGAGTGAATATAGGTTCGTTGTCCACCAAGACTAGTATTATATCGACAACCTCTATAATATTTTCACATATTGTTGGGAACCATGGAACAAATTAACAGGTTTTCGCTCTATTAAGCATGTTGTCAGCTTTTAATATAAAACATTCAATTCAAATTTAAAGACAAAGACCATAATATTTCTCTCTTTTGAAGAAGACTGGCTTCCTCGTCAGTCGTGGTCGTTGCAACCGCGACTACCGATCTAGAAGTCTTGTGATTAAACTCTGGTTCAGGCACTATTGCATTATTGTAACCTGGCTTTTTAAAATGACTCGGAGTCTGGACTTGTGTCCGGTGTACGGCAGTAGACTCACCCCCTATGCTACAGTGCGACGTAAACGTGGGAATGTGCTACACTCCTCTGTCTACCTCCTCGGGTATTACAGACGTGATGTTATGTTACATCAACTGAAACGAAATTGTCATCATCTATTACAGTCCACTGCCGGTAAAAAGTCAAAAGTCTCCCATGAGGGGTTACGCCCAAATCCCTACGCTGAGCATGAGTTGCGTGCCAAAATTTGAATACGGAACCTCGAAACGGATAGTTGGTGTTAAAACAACTATTACAGCTTTCACGAAACCCGATAGTAAATTAAAGTCTTAACGCAAACTTAACAAACTGTTCTCACGCGTCGCATGCAAAGAAATTTAGATGCAAATATAAAACTTCCGCTCGTTCATTGTATTATGTATAAAGAAAGTAGCGGGCACAATGAATATTTGTGTGGAATAAAACTATCGCATTTAATGATAAAGGCACCGACAGTGATTTTCCTTCACGCCGTATCTACGATGTCGGATCTATCTTTTTATTGGGGCGCAATTTGTACGAAGCCCCTTCTAGCTGAGTCTTTATCGCTGTCATCCGGAAAAATACTAGATCGGTTTGATACGCACAAGTAGAAGAGATAGGAAATATGTTATTATTATTATACCATAATGCCAGGTCCCTCACGCGGTAGGCAGGAGGCACCGTAAAAGTTAAATAATTTTGATTCTTTTTTTAAATAAGTACATATATTCGCTGCTAAGTATACAAACAATGAAAGGAAGTACACAGATATAATTTCCATTTTTATGTTATCAAATTGACCTATGTAATCATCTAACATTAAATGAAATCATTTTTTTTTATAATTACTATAGGCCATAATTGTTTGCTATCCAATTATGGCCTATAGTAATTATAAAAAAAATCCAATTTGCTATCGCAAATCCAAGGATGTGCATTTAGCTGACAACGCGTTAGAGACATTTTTGTAGTGTTACAAATGTCTGTAAACGACGCTGACCCCTTACCATGCTCGTGTACGAAAAGAAATAGTTCTATTAGTGACGAGATTAAGATTTAAAACGGACGTCGTACCTACTTTAAATCGTTCTTGTTAGATGCTATAACAGTGACAGTATAATACTGATACAAAAATGAAAACAAAACGCAATTATAAATGAAATATACGCATTGAAGATTTAACACTTGTGTCTATTGGAAGTGCAGTGACGTGTTAATATTTTCACACATGTGTAATGACGGCTTGGCATCTGCGACGAGGTGGCATCAACGGAAGATTTTCATTATCCTTCATATTTACACTTATTATTTAATGAGTGATGCTAGTGGAATAAGCGCGTCAGATCTGCAAGGGTATTCAGCCCTCGATGCGTCTGTTTACCCTTTAAGGGGCCTGGCGAGGAGGTAACAATCATAAACTATGGATATTTTTTCCATAATTTATCCTTTTTTTACTTTTATAATACATACATACTATTCATAAGTTATACGTATATTATGTTGTACGTATATAACGGAACATTGCACGCAATTATTAATTACAGCCGAAGATATAAGATTTTTAATTTCATATGCGGTAGTTTTTATACTAATGCATACTTGGACAGCATAATGGAGTATAATCTAGGTCATTTTTGTTGAGGGCAGGAACCCTTGTCAAACAGAAGGTCGCATTGTGAGTTGTGGGGTTGATTCATTACTACCACCTCTGCTCATATGGGTATGGGTTTATCCGACAATTATTGTTAAGGCCTAAATGACCGTTCGTAAACGCCCTCGAGGGACTGGGCGTGTGGCTTCATGACATGCAATTTAATACAACGTACTGTTAATTTATTCATGTTTTTTTCAGGTCATAAAATAACAATCAAAAATGCTAAAAACACTGGGAACATTTGAAGAAGCAACGGTTACATGATTACATGCAAGGATTTTAGCGTTGTAGGATGCAATGACCGAACAATTATTCCGTCAAAGAATTTGTTATAATGATGAAATCCCAACATAAGCAACTATACGTGGAAATGCACTCAACAAACATTATATACATATTACGCTTATAAAAAAATTTAAATTATCTTCGATTATACATAACGTTGAGTAATCTTTATGTCATTAGTGCGGAATATTTTTCTGCGTTTGTTGTACCTATATGGTAATTTTCCAGTTAACATTCACTATGAAATAATTACGTATCCGTTTTTTCGAGCATTTTACAACACCCGTTTGTACTCGTATGTATAAAATTCACCTGTCAAATTAAAAATTCCACCAATTATAAATAGCGTTGAAAATCCATGGATTGAAATGTAATTATATATTCAATGAACGGCTTGGCTATGTACCTGTATTTTTTTTACTATAAGCTTAGTTTCACCACAACGAACATGTAATATTTTGCCCCTGTCCCTATAAAGAGTCCCTTCCAACAAAGACCTCAACAATTAAAAAATTAAACCTGTAACATGATCACATTAATTTACGAGTATTAATGTGAATGTATGAGTCTTTTTTACAGTGCAGAATTTATAACTACATACAACGACATAGCTAAATTCATTCCTTCATGAATTCAATTAGGCGCTTATGAAAACCGTACTCCGTTTCAGTACAAAGAGATTGTAGACATGTACACTCTATAATATATTTAATATATTATTATTTTATTTTGTATTTTATACATAATGTGTAGGTACTATGGCACAAGGAAACAGAGGTCATTAGGTCATGCGATAGGTTACACAGGCCTACTAATGAAATCTAGCCAATAGCTCAACATTGGACAAGATAGAAGCGATGGTAATAGTTCTCAGATTACTAAAGCCAATCTCCACCAAGTAGGTACCTGTACTTAGTACTTAGGACTGTACTTGTAATTTTGTATGTATATTCTTTGTACTGTATTTATTTACTTGAATTAATTTTTGTAGCTAAAGCCGACTTATTAAAACAAGTTTTCATGTCACGGGCGACGACTATTCATGAAAATTCCCTTATCATAGATATCCAATTAAATAGTGCCATTATGCACTATATTATCATTCATATCCAATTAACTTAACAGGCTTCTAGGTCTCTAGTTTACTGTTTACTTGTGTACATATTTATATAATAACAAGAAGTTAGGAAATGTTTTCGTAAAGCATTTAATGACATTTAAATTAAATGTCATTAACAACAAGGCAACACTGGCACATAATATTAAATGATTTAATATTATGTGCCAGTGTTGCCAGTACCGTTTCAGTGCGAAATCGATGTCAGTAATTCGAAACATCGACTTAGGTGCTGAGAGTAAATAAGTATTAAGTTAAATTAATTTATGAGTACATATTTAAATGTAACTCCACAGTTCAGAAGCCGTTTGAATATGACAACACATCTTCGCAATGCTATCTTTGAGCCAGATGGTCGTATGTGGAGATGTCCTAAGATAGTCATTTATTCGTTCAATTAAAATATTATCAAAAACAATCACAGATATGTATATCTTAAGTTTACCATGACATTTTTTGAGGTATGTGAATCCTAAAAATAAGTCGCCCGTAATTTTGATAACTTACTGTTGTATATTTAACAGAATACTTACGCTAAATAAATATAATTTTACAGCCTCTTGTACAAATTAACGTGTTCAACTGATTTATATTTGGTAATAAATTAAAAGAAGCATTTCAACTAGCCAAATATACATATTTTACCAGACAACCTGTGCAATAAATCATTCTGTTTATATTATTCCTTGTGCAAACATTTAAATCATTCAAAAAATAACATTACACTACAGTAATAGTAACAATATTAGTTATTTTTTGACGGATGGTTTAATATTGGAAACCTTCCTTAAAGTTTGTGTGATTAACATATTTACATTGAAATTATACCAAAAGAAGCTGGGTATTTTTGTATGCCATTCAAAGGAACAGGAAAACATGTTGCAAGTGTATTTATTTATTTAATTCGCTAAAATGATAAACGTTAATAAGTAATAAATTAATTACTTCAATATTTAGAATGACATTATATGACAATTTTTTTAAGATGACCATAATAGTCGTTTATTTCAAGTTATTTTACATTTTGCTGCCGACTGCAGTATAGTACTCGTAAATCAGCATTGGTAGAAGTTCGGCAAAAGTCTGTCTACAGATGTGTTGTCGCCTGTTGATCTCAGTCGGACCATTTCACGATTTCAGGTGTTAGAAATCTTAGAATCATTCAGGGTATATTATATTAAAAAATAATGTTAAAACACGCGTACTAAATAAATAACCTAATGTTAAATATAATATAATCGACATTGTAAAGTTTTCCTACGGACAGTTTTATAAGGTTCTGCTATCATACCTAAACTGACTAATATCACTAAGCTTAGGTATAAGTTAGACCGTATCCGTCCGCTAGACCGTTGGTTTTTATAAAAACTTCAAGGGCAAGTGTCGGGGACCCGTAGAATCTTGACCCCATACATTCGCGTATTTTACAATAGCCGCTTTTTATTCTTTATCTTTTTGAATTAAACTACGGAAGAAGCTACTTTAAGAATAAGATAATAATAAAATAATTTTGTGTTTTTTAAAGTAGCAACTCATTAACAGAAGCATCTGAAAAAAGCAAAAAATAATGTTCCAATTCATTCCTTCCCTATTGAAAAAACAAAGATAAAAGATTAAGAGAAACCTAATTCAACTGCATACATTTATAATTTTATTCTGTAAACAGGTGACAAGCTTGCAACTTTAATATTTATTGGTATTTAATTTATACCAGATCTAATTTTGAAAACAGGACCTGAACTCTTACGTAATTTATCAAATCACGTGCTTCAAAAACGATAATAGCAAAAAACATAATAGAATAATCCCTTAATGCCACATACCTTTGCAAAGACGTCAATGATAATGACTTGTTTGTTTCTCCAATTAATCAATTATTTATTAATCTTTTTCTAAGCCTCAAATTTATTTAAAGGCAAAAATAATAAATTGTAATCCGATAATTGTTTGCGAAAAGGATACCTATTGGAAGGGAAAGGTAAACACGTCCATACCTACGTTCAATATCGAGGTAAAGGAACAGTGCTTAGTGATGTACAATTATAAACATTATAAAATGAGTTAATTATTAAAAAACATATTTTGTACAAGGAAATAACAACAAACATACGATGTAATATCATTGTATTGGATGTTAACAATTGAAAATAATAAAACGTTTATAAATGATGTAACAATAAATGTAACAATTAAAACAGTAAATGATATCAATCATATAAATGAACCTGTTAATTTAATATTATGTAATATGATTTACAATTATATGAAAATATACAAATAAATAAGAGTGTTAAAATGATACATGCACCATAATAGCAACGACCGTTGCAAAGATAAAAATAGATGAACTGGACGCAGCGAGAGATCATTATCCTCTGCATGATGAAAATTGTTCGTTGTACTCGGTGGAACTTCACGTTATTTCCATTTATGGTGCGTGCACAATGTGATATAGAACATTTCAAATCCTTTTAATAAATATACTGCTTCATTATATTTGAGGCTAGCTTCCACACAATTGTCATATCGATAACTAGAATTAGCTTGCACTATGGCAAAAAAATAAATTCAATAAATTATTATTCAATCCAATATTTATTTCTACACGAATGGTTAAGAATTTAACTTACAATTTCCGGCTTACAATTTGGTTAGGAATCGGACTTACAATTTCCGGCTCGCAGCCAGAGTTGCTAATCGTTAGTCTGTCAGCCGGAAAAGTACTTTATCCGACAGTAAATGTAGTGACAGCCGTTTGTTCCGAGCCATTTAGTCTTGAACTGAGATGCCAACATAGCGTGTATGTGAAAAATATGTTCTTATAGTAAAATTGCTCAAAAATTCTACATGATGCTTGCAGAATTATTCATCAATATGTATGCATGTACATAACATTAATTTAAACAATTATGACTTAATTTGGTTTCATATGCATAGTTTAAAATAATTCGCCACACAAACAATTTAAGCAAATATAATAATTCGTAACGTTAGCACATATTCGTATCTGAGATAAAGTGATGTTTACTTTTCCAATTCAATATTCGGGTACCTATATGATTGAACCCATGCCAAATGCATATTTGCAAAGCGGTGTAATAATAACCCAGACATTACTATACGTTTCCACCCCAGTCATTCAAGTATATAGCGTGTCTGGGAGCGTAATGTATGCGACAAACGGACCTTATTAGTAGTGGATACAGGTGAAAATCACGTAACAATTTATATTTGGAACAGACCGTTCCCATACCGAAATCTCTAGAGATTCGTTTACAATGACAACTTACGCATGCATATCAAAGTACAGAGTCACCGAAACACACATATAAGAAAATTTTAAACAACATTTTATTGTTTACGATCTCAGAGATTCAAGTGCATTGAAATTATGACCTCGCGACCTCATGTTATTAACACTGTGGTAATGCCTCATGAATCAAAATGTAATGCGTGCTTCACTAATGGATGTATTAATTTAACATGTGAAAGTAACCCTTCACACGCTCTTAAAAGTCTTTGCCCTTTATAGCATTCGATTACATCGAACGTAGTATATCGATTATTCATTCGAATGAAAACACTCATTTATCACATGTAATACGCATCATATGTTATTTCGATTGCGTAACATTACCGCTGTTATAGGCCAACATAACAGCGGTATCTTGATACGGCATTGACGTCACTGCGTTAGGAAACCTCAAAAGAAATGGGCCAGCTTTCCACTTTCGTTCAGCTGACGTCAAACGTTGTTGACCAATCCCATCTCGAACGGGTAAACGACGAACTATGAAAAACATGACGAAATCTTAATCAAACACCATTTTCGTCTCTCAACATACCAGTTCTGCTGATTATTTGGTCGAAAGTTGGAAATTTTGACGGCTTATTATTGCTATTTCCATGAACATCGTCATTGTCATCAGTCTAAATTCACTGCTAGATAATGGCTTCCCCTGACGGGTTTTTACCAATTATCCCCACGCTGCGTATGCGGGTTGAGATCACTACAACACAACTTTTCCCACCGCCTACACTGTTGCCCATAGGCGGCCAGAGCATGCAACCGTGTCTTGGCAGACCACGCCATACCGTGATCGGCCACCGCCGAGTTCTATCATCTCTTACGGTACCCTGGTATGCCGCCATTCTTATTCCTTTTGACGCGGATTGCATTATCTGTTTTTTTTTATTTCACTCGTTACTTGGCAGTAGTAAAACAAATGCTTTACTCCGTAATAATCTCTAGCCAAGTTTTATTTGCGGTTCACCATATGTTATTTCATCAATTTTTGACTCTATGTGTTCGGTTATGTTTATCTACTGCGAGTTCTTTGTTTCTTCGTGTACAATTGAATGCTCTAAACGAAATTGAATTAATGACACCATTTGAAAAGTCGACTCCGAGAATGCGTAACAAATATTTTGTGGGTCACCTCATTTGTTAAGGGGTTATTATTAAAGGTAATTGGATATAGCGGACGTGTTCTGGATTTGTTTGATTCTAAGAAACATACACGAGTTTTATTCACAATTTATATTTCCATATAATTTTCGATGGTCTACATTTTTGGTTTCTCGGAAGTAAATACTTTGTTTTATAATGCCCTTAATACTATTTAGAAAAATAAAGTATACGACGTCGGCTTTCGCGTTCTGTTTATCTAAACGAAACATGGCAAAGTATCTACTTTGCCATGTTTCGATTGGATTTTGCAGCTCAGTTATGGCAAGCATTCAATACAGGGGGACTTTTCATAAACAATGCATTAAAGGCCTTACCTCTAATTTGGAAGGTCCCCTCTTAACTCACTTCGGCAATACGCGGCACTAATGCTAACTTTTATTGGCTATCAAAATAAAGATTCGTGGATTGCAAACTTGTTACGATTATATTCTATGTCGTATTTTAAATTTAGTACTGTATCATATTAACCATAAATATACATTTTGCCTTTGCAACGAGTAAATGTATTTAATCTATTTTGGTTCCCGAGCGCCGATAAAGCATGTCAGTATATCTAGAGATAAAAATATATGCCCCAAAAAGGTCTTATCACGATCACCCATGTAGATGACGCAAATATTTCTTCGCTTAGATAATTTTTCTTTGAATCCCTTGTTAAAGTTTTGCCCGTTTGATATTATTACTAGAATTTAAGAAAGTACTGACTTTCTCTATATTGCTTACAATACTACTAATTGTGATGTTTTTAAATATATATTTTTTTATATACAAGTCTCTTAATTGTTTATCTTGTATTGCTGACGTAAGTCCGTTGTATATAGATGTCGAAGATGTTATATTACCAATGACGTTTCCATGTGAACTGGAGATATCAGAATGATTGTTTTTATTACGAAATCATAAATAAATTATATTTAAACAAATTTTATCTTGTTACCTCTTAATATAACACATTCCAGAAGGTCACATATTGTAATGTACATACATACATACGTTATGGGCGATATATTTGTCGGGTGGTGTATCAGCTTTTCACAATTGTGAAACCCACTTTCTTTTGGATTCTTCGAACAATGTCAAAATACCTCATCATGATAAGCGGCGGTGAGGCGATTGGAAAGGTTCTGTGACTGACTGCCACGCCTCGCAATAAACCAAAAAGTACTTCGTTTTCAAGTTATCATAAGCTCGATCCCACTGTTAGACATAGGCGTCTTAAATTTTCAAATATAAAATTATTGTGATAATTCAGATACAATAGAAATATGTGTAAAATGAATAATAAATAAAATGTTCCCATAATTTTATTACACCGGCTACACGAATCAATTCGACCTTCAACTTCAGTTGCCAACAGCGGTTACATAATGCAGTAAACTAAGGTCACAGTAAATTATATGCATATACATATATAAACACGAATATATCATCAAGAGATATAACTTTGGATTATATATATAGCTCTTAGTTTTTATCGATACGCGAACTCCGGGTTCATATCGACCAAGATACCTCCTTCGTAATAACAATGGGACGCTAACATTAATTTCACGACATGACATTTATCATTAAATGTCACAGACAGTACGTACGAGTAGGCACGCATGGTCACATTCTGAATTTTATGATCAGGTTTCAAGCAACAAATTACAAAAGTCTGAGTATACGAACTAATTTCCTTATTTCATTCACCTTGCTAAGTATTTTACATTTGTTATAAGATCATATTTGTAGCCGAATATATTAAAATTTCAGTATTGGAATTTAAGTAAGGCTAAATTTGTATATACGCGTATTACTTGAGACTGACGCGATTGTAGGTATATCGTAAAGGATATGTAAGGATCTTGTTAAATTATGTTTAGTAATGACAGACATATCGATAACAACATCATACAGATTAGTTCGCATTACAGAAGCGTTATAATTTTAATTTCAGATCTTTCCTACTTCTTAGAAGCCATTGGAATGTTAGTGGGTCGCCTATATTTTCATACGTAAGTGCCTCTTCAAACACGATTTTCTTTAATGAATTCAATTTGTAACATTAAGCCATATTATTCATGCGTACATGTATATTCAAATATGTCAATAAAATTAAAATACGTTTTTTTTCGTCTTCATAGCATCATTCCCTGTATCATTCGCGATTTTCGTACCAGAATTGTTTTAACAGATGTTTTACAACGAATAGAAAGGTCACTCATATTGTGCCGAATAATCGTAAGTTAATTGTTTCTGTACAATTTGTACATCCTCAGAGCGATTACATAATAATTCATTTGTTGTACGTAATATCTGTGTTACGCGATTAGAAAACAATCGCATTAGGATAATCCAATATCTCTTTTTATAGGCATCTGTAGCATTTCAAGGTTCATGTTATATTATATTCTAACAGACACGTGGACCCAATCACACCCTTCAAAATGAAACACAAATTGTTCTAGTAACAGTCGTTTGGCTGTAGAAATAGGTAGAGCGGTAGTAATTACCCCGTTCTTTTACCACAATCTATTAATTATTTCCAGTATTTTTCCCTCTTAGCTATAAAATGTAACATGACGTATCATCAAAAAAGTAACTTCACGTCTGAAATCCCTATATCATATACTAGGCACAAATACAGTACTAAATGTACTTGAATTAAAAACATTAGGTATATGTATATACTAGAGTTTTTATTTATTTTTGCTTAACAAGCGACTACAGTATTCTTTAACTACCTATGTATTATAATTTCTAGACTGACTAAAGAATTTGAATTTGGAAAACTTACAAAACTCTAAATATTCACTTTAGTCTAAATACAAGCTAAAGCAAATATTTTTGAAACAAATAAATAATAAAAATACAATACATTTTATGTATATCTACAATTACAGTAAAAGCAATAAAAATTTAATGTGAAACTCACTACAGAACGTAGATACTTAGCCGCTTTACTGCATTTCGAGGACATTTTAAAATCACCATGAAAACTAATCGTGTCTGCATCTACACGTGGCAAATCGATTACAATATTTAGAGAAAGAAATTTAGCTTTTATCGGTGAAACAATAAACGTGCAATTTAAGTGCACTTGTGAACAGTTGAAGAGTGTACGTGGTCGTAATTGACCGATTACCATGAGAATGAAGGATCGTTAATAGTTGAAAAGCCGTGCGCACGGAAAATTACTTATCCCTACACGTGTAAAGACACATGAAGCTTCTCATTCCGAGAGGCGATCTTTGCCCAACAGTGGACTGATAAGCAGGTTGATAATGATCATTAAGAATATAATGATGGCATACATACATATCCTCACGCCAGGTCCCTTACGGGGTAGGCAGAGAGCACCGATAGGTATATAGAACGGTTTCAATTAACGTTGATGAGCTCAACATATTAATGTAACTTAGCAAAACTAAATAGAGCATTAGAAAACTAGTCTCAGATTACTAGTATTACCCTAATTCACACTTATATCACATAACTGGAAATATGAGACCACAAATGTTAGATTACTTCGAATTGTAGCATATTTTTATACGAAAAAAGATATAATTTATTGTTATTCCGCGGACGTTAATCTACACTCTATAGTGGCGTGTTTGTTGAGCAATATAAAAAAAACATAATATGTAATTAGCACCTCTTGTGTTATTCCCCTATTTTAAACATTTTAAAATAATAATACCTGTGTTAAATAACATAACTATTACGTATTAAGAAGTTGCCTGAGAAATCTCAGGCAACTTCTTAAATAAAGAATTTTTTAAACGATCCAAAAAATCTATTTGCTATATCTACAATTTAGTTGTTTAGTTGCTATGCTTGCGTTCGTTTAGTAACAGTAACAATTTATATGGCAACTCGAACTGATAATTTGGCAATGACAATTGGGATAAGGAAGGTTTTTCAAACCGCGGATGCTGACATATTATGTTAATTAACATCTTAATGGTAAGTTGCCTCTACGATACCTACATAACCGTTTAAAAAAAATATAAAATGTTTGCTTAGATAAATAACCATTTGAAAATGAGTCCTTGTAACAACCATTTCAAATATTCTAAATTTTATTATTATTTGGTAAAATATCGTCACGCCAATGTCACTATCCGTTTCTGGTAAGCAGAGAGCACTTCATGCTATATATCTCTATCCTTAGAGATCGGACGAACTTTATCTACACTCATCTCGTAAATGTTACTTTTGAATTTGGCATCATGTACTAATGTAATATAGTTATCAATAAGTTTAACATAAACAAAACCTAGACGATCAAAATCGACGTTTCTTAATACAAAAATTCATTGCCAAATTTATTATGCATATCACTTTGGGAATACCGCGCGGCAGCAGGTTTCATTGCAACAATGTGTCCAAAAAACTTGCGAACACGTGGATCGCAACGTGGTGCGATTATTGTAATCATGTGTGTCATTAAACAAACCGTGCGAAGCTCATTAAAGGTAAGGCAGACAATTATTGTCATTAGGATAGTCAATTGTTCGATGGGACCAAACTAAACGTGGTCGATTCGCGACCGATATGCAGAGTTAAGATACGCCTAACATTGTGTGTCTTGAAAATTCTTGAATTAAAGCTAAAACATTAGAATAACGTAAAAATATACTTGAATTTCACTTGTTTTATAACTTAAAAGTGGAGACATGATATTTATACACATTAATACGGATTTCGATGTTATCATCTTAATTAGATTTATTACTGATATTACGTTACTGGATTGTCTCGTTGATCCAGTGGTTATAATCGCAACTGGCGATCGTAAGGTCGTTGATGGGATCCCCGGGTCCGGTACTGTTGGGTTTTTTCTAATTTGAAATTCCTACTAGTGGCTCGGAATTTTAATCTGTACCCGGTGTATGGGAACAGACTCACTATCTATTGCATACTGCGGCATAAACGTAATTAGTGGCAATATAGGTGTGTACTACATTGCTCTGCCTACCGCTTCGGGGATTGCAGGCGTGATGTTACGTATTTGGAATCATCACATTTTTTGTGTCCTTTTCCATTCTATCTTAATTTCCGTTAGCTTGGTATTATCTTTATTCATATTATTGTCTGTCACACAATTCAATCAAAGTATCCTTAGTCTTGCTATAACCTAGTACGTACCTGCCCATAAACCTTCGCATCATACTATTTGTGTCGTATAATTTTCATTACTTTTTACAACATTAACAATAAAGATTTTAATGTGTACATCCATAATAATATAAAAATATTACGCGGATTTTATTTTTCTTCAGATATAAATTACACGGTTGATAAATTCTTTTCTTTCTTTCGTTTTCCGCCTGAAGGTCAGAGTAAAAGACAATGAATTTGGACATAGGAAAAACATATTTTATATACCGAAATTTAAAGGTGAGTCAGACAACTTAGGTAACTAACCCACCGACTAATTTTAAATTAAGGAAAAAATCCAAAAAACTTTAAGGAAACAAATTTATTTAATAATGTAAAACACTATCGTTTAAATCAAAAGAAAACCTCAGTGGGATTTTACATGGGCGTACTTTTAATTAAAAGTTACGTTTTCCTCGAAGGTGTATCGCATATAGCTCTTAGAAAGCTTGTATAGGCACGAGAAATTGCATCTCAGGCGCCGGCCTGCGCGTAAAAACTTGTTAATGTTAAATATTATGATGTCATAAATCATCAATATGACGGACATAAAAGTAATACACTATAAAACGCTCTAAGAATTAGCACTTAGGTTCCATGCCGGCGGTAAGTTATGTCTACGTTATGGGGTAAGCAATAGATTAGTAATCATACATACATACATATCCTCACGCTAGGTCCCTTGCGGGCTAGGCAGAGAGCACCGAGTGCCAAATAGCTCTATCCTTACATACCTGCAGCGCCTCCTCCACATTCATCATACTCTTCATATATAATGATCAAATTTCTACATGTCATGTGAGTTAAATATTATCAACGTGTACTGCATTCTTTACAAGACCTTCTATTATTATTTTTTCTATTCAAACTAATAATGACACTCCAAATTCAATAATTCTTCGAAGATTCATAGATGAAGGTCCTCCTAGCTGATACTGTCGAGACCTGTGAAACTGGGACCTGGAATGGATGCGACCCTTAGTCATGACGTAAGTAGGTACTAAACAGAAGAATACATATTGTAACACAGACCGCCTGACTTAGTAGATTGAAAAAGTATTTGAATTTTAATAATATTGAATAATTAAAATATGTATAAACATATTTCTAATACCAAAAATTACCTGTCAGCGTTATCAGAGTAATTAAAGGAGGTTTTAACAATGAGATGTTCATATAGTAAATTATGTATATGACTCTAATAAGTATGCGACATTATCCGAACCTCGGACCACTGGATTGAAACGTTGATTTCTAAACCACTAGGCCATCGTCATTAGGTTGTGCCTACGTATTTAGTATCGTCAATTACGTAGATCAAAGTAGTGCACGTACCGTTAAATTAAACCTCATTTATTGGCAAGTACAAATCCTTTACGCGAGTTATAATACCATTGAAATCTAGTACACGACCGTTTAACCCTCTTCGCTGATGTCGGAGCGCTGAAATTTTATGTTTACCTAATGACTTTTACAGACATATTCCAATTAATAGTATCTAGGTATAGGTGCACTAAACTACTTTCGAATTCATTGTAAACGTATGATAAGTTTCAGTACGTTGCAATTAATGAACCTGCAGTAATGCTCACTCCACATAATTCTTATGCAACGATATGAGTACATACCGAGATTGTTAGAAGTTGAGCAACAAAGCGTGAGGGATTAGTGTGTACGTGGCAATTGGTTGCGAATACTTTATAAGTATTTTCGTACTTGGAAAGGAATATTTTGTATTCGGAGATAGCTGTGTTTTACTATACAACATTGTAAATTCCAACTGCCCCGCATCATATTTCGCGTGGTTTATATAATAAAATCTACAGGTGTAAAAGATTTGGTATACTTTTTTTAACATAATCTACTATATTTTTTTAAATATAAATAATAAATAAAATAACCACAACAATAAAAACAACAATAATAATGGCAACTAAAAACACCTAAAATGAATTAAATATTCACAATTCCACATGCGTTATATGATATATTAAACGTAATATATTAATATAGGTAGGTACTTATTATTGCTCATACGTATTAAACCTTGTATATTTCGTTTCTATGACTTGTTTAAATTCATATATTTATCCTTTGTATAACACGTGGACGATAAATAATGTATAAATGCATTAACGTTATGAATACTAATAATTATACATAGGTACTTATAGTTGACTGCTTCGTCGGTTGAGCGATTGCAAAGCGCGACTGCTGATCGATAGTTCCTGGGTTCAGATCCCGAACCTGGGTACTATTGTGTTCTTCTAAACTATACATTCTACATAGTATTCTCCCTCGGAGTCTGGATTTATGCTCAGTGTATGGCAATAGGCTCACTCCT
>DWTO01000777.1:0-18905 GCA_018244755.1 Jemadia pseudognetus | reverse complement strand
TTATTCAAAATTGGCTCATAACAAACACTTTTTGCACGTCAAATGAAACTACCACCGCTTCGGAAAGAGCTTCGCTACGGAGAAGAAGCGGCGGGATAAACTTTCACATAAATGTACTACATTCTTTCGCTCCAGTAGGAGTTATATTGTTACAAAAACATTTAACTTAAACCTTAATTTAATTTAGATTTTCTAATAGTGGCTCGGAGTCGGCTCACCACCTATTCCATATTGGAACCAAAACGTAACTGGTGAAACGTTTGAGGGTAGATAGGTCTACCTCTTCGGGGATTGCTGGCGAAATAATACGTTTTTAAGATACCATCACGCCAGATCCCTTACGCGGTGCCTAGAGAGCACCGAATACTAATGTCTCCACCCCCACAGCGATAGCGTACTTTTTACATTCGTCATCTCTCTATCCACGAACGCTGGTTTCAAATTTTTACATATGAATATAACATCGCGCCGTTAATCCCCGAAGAGTTGGGTAGAGAAAGGTTATAAAAACTCCAAAGATTCACTAGTTAAGTTTACGTGCTACTATAGAATAGGTGGTGAGTTTATTGCCATTCACCGAGCTATGAATCCACTTTTATATATATAAAAAAACGTAACCTCACGTCTGTAATCACCGAAGAGGTAGGCAGAGGAATGCAGAACACTTTTATATACGAATATTATTAAATTATTATAACCGGTGCCGGCTACATACCGCAGCGCGTCCATCACACAACCAAAGTGTCAGCGTGTGTCTGTCCGTTTATCTTTTTTTATATTTAAACACCACGCTATTATTATTATTATTTGTACCTGATGGACGACATTAGTCGATATGACGTTCAGTTACACACACACACAACACACACTAAAACATAGACGCTTGTATATACACTCACACGCATTGCACGCCACTAGCTTCACTGACTGTTCTATAGTTATTATAAGGCATTAATATTACTCGATTATCAACATTTACAGGTTTTCACTGTATTCGTTTTACGTCGGGGGTTTTAAGATATAGACATAATGCATTAGGTGTTCTCTGCCTGCCGCGTAATGGACCTGGCGTGAGTGCATTACAATAGTTAGATACAATTCTGTATGCACAAATAAATTACGTATCTATGTATTTTTTGTAAATCGAAGACAATGAAAGTAATATAACGCCTGTAATCGCTGAAGAGGCCAGCAGAGGAGTGTATTGTACGTACCTACACTCTGTCATTTGACCAGTTCACGACTTAACGTGAATATAACGAAGTAAAAATCATATACCCCATAGTATTCTGCTAATTACACGAACAGACAGTTAGACAAGTGATCATTAATTTACTAATATTTTTGTCCCCGAGTTTCTACATAATAACGATACTATTTATCCACTAATGTCTGGGCCAGTGTGGCGGACTAAGTCCCTAACCCTCTCACTCTGACAGGCGACCAGTGTCCAACAGCGACGAACTATAAAACATGATGGTTACAGGGTTAAGAAACAACTTTGTAACACTTGATTTTATCATTTCTGAAATGTGTCATACCGCTTAGTACCTACTGATAAGGGGTTGCTTGGGGGTGTTGGGGGGGGGCATTTATTTGGAATGTTTGTACTTACCCTGCTGCTATATCGATATCAATTTGTGAATATACAGAACCAGTAATATAACAATTAGGAAACGAATTCAAAAGAGCGCCATTAATCATACAGATGGTACAGGTAGACATGTATATACCCACCCTTAAAGAATACATTTTGTTTTATCATCACCAAATATGATTATTTTTTAAGTGATCGTACGTGGGATGCATACGTAACTGGTGAAACATGGGAGTGTAGTACATTCCTCTGTCTACCTCTTCGCAGATTGCAGTCGTGATTTTACGGTTTTTTTTCCATTTACTGTGAACGTTTGAGTGATTTGGTTTTATTCGAATTGTTAGTACATTTAAAATGAAAAATATTAGCTATACTACAATATGTATACATGATTTCAGCGGAGCGAGCGCACTTTTGTCTTCCCTTGGAGGATCTTGTCAACATCACTTTACAAATGAACGTATTCTGTTTAGGCTGCGATTAGCGAGCGAGCGGCACCGAGTGGCACGACTAGTCGCCTGCACAAGTGGGCCAGTATAACTGCTGATAAGACCCACACTTCGCGCCTTCCCTTGATAAGGGCTCCTCGTGCACACCACGCGACTATTTAACATCGGATCTAGTACCGGCACACTTACGGTGCGTAAGATTGCTTAGATGAATGATTCTGTTAAATAAATTCTACGTAATCCCCGGAAAGGCGGACAGAGGAGTATAGTGGTAGTGTGTTGGGATCTAAGTTAGAGAAATACAATAGTGGCCGACCCGGGATTTGAACCCGGGACCTCTCGATCGCCATGATGACGATGATAAAATACCGCAACTCTTTTGCTCTCCGTTCACAGACTAAAGGAATGTTGGCAAGTAAATATTCCACGATACACCATTACGTCCTCTACTAACGATACGTGTGGAATTAAAAACATATTAAAATATAGTACCGCATTAAAAAAAAAAATTCTCGTCTGTTTGTTTATCGTTAATAGTCTACAATGAGAAATTTTTATTTATATAGCGCGACAGATTTCATGATTCGAATTTCGAACGGGTGTGATTCAGTTCGAAACTAACCGCCGTTAAACTGGTTATTGATATATTCGACGTTCCGTTTAAGGGAACTAATATTAAGTCCAAATGGTAACTAAAATTCCAAGTATTAATGTGACTTTGATTATTTCATTCGATTGAACTACCCATTATATTCTATACCGTCTAGCCTTTACGTCCGGATTAAGGTAATATGCTCGCCCTTTATACTAATAGACGCATAATAATAGGTACTACACTTCTTTGTATAGACAATCCTTTGTCTATACAAAAAAGTGTCAACAGTGACAACATCAGACGTGTTTACGCGAAGGACTGTCCCTTCAGTCCTTCCTCTTGTCCAGGTCTGATGTTCCGTAACTATTTTTTAACAGTAAATGTATGTAATTAAGTTACGTCCAGAAATTAAATAAACTCTTTAAAAAAATATTGTTAATGTAAATAGACTTTATAAATTTTGCAATTTTTTTTAATCTAATAATACTTTAATGATAAATTTAATACAAAACTCGCACGAGCAAACCCAGCCATACAACCCTAGTATCGCCAAAGAGAAATTACCTCCATTGTACATTGATATTTATACGGTGCACAGTCGCAGCGTTGCAGCTCGGCCCCGTTTTTATTGCTGTCGAGTTTTTCTATCGCCACCACTGAGTATTAAGACTAAGTTATTGAAGAATTTTGACAGTTCAATGCACATGATATGAAATAAAAGTATCGACTTTTGCTATATTCCAGAACGATAATAACACTATTTCTCCACTTCAAGTACCCCTATGGGGTAAGTAGAGAGCACCGAGTGCTAAATCTCTCTATCGTTACAGACCCGAAGTGCTTCTTCTACAATCATTAATGAAATGTAACAATCAATCAAATATAAAAATAAATCAAATGTAACGCCAAGGCTGTACTTCAAAAGTCGTTCAACAATTTGTTGTTCCTCGATACCCTTAGAAAAACATTAGCTTTATAGTCAATATACAAGAATTGTATGGAAACAATTATACAAGAATTATATGGAAACAAGGCAATGATTAGTTTGATTGCGTTACTAAGTAATTAGAGTATTCATAGTTCTCGGCACGCTTGTTACCATAATGGATACCTCTGAGTATTATCAAAATAGGTGTTGTCAAGTGTGAGACGAGTAAAAACGTCGATTTTTAAAAGAGAGGCCCATCACTTACTCTTTTATATTTCGTTTTAACGACGCTCTAAAATGATATTTAAATTTTTTGTTTTCGCTAATACATCTGTACATACATAACTGTAGTTCTAGACTGTTATGTTTGCAGCGCAAAAAAATTGTTGAAATCTTAAAAACTCAACATTTGTGTACTAAATGTTGTCAATAAAAAACAAGTACTTATGAAAATATTATACTTGTTAATTATTATTTATGACGATAGAACAAACAAAACTTAATGTTGACTTTCTCCTGTCACTGTCACTACAAAATATGAATGGAACAAAAAGAAATAACTGTATCATAACTTTATTTATTAATCAATTTAATTAATTCCGGTCCGAGTTACAATCGTGTTAGTGTCAGCCCGCCAAGCAACCTTTAATATACGCACACTGGAACAACTAATTTTATGGTCACGCACACATCCGCAATTCGTTCCCCACTTAAAATTGAACCTTATATTTATTAACATAAAACTCATTTTTCTATAAAACGGAAGTCACATACCACGTTTTTGAACTAAAAGGGCGAACCAACTCAAGCGTGAGCCGAATCTTTTAGGATTGTTTTCGTAATTAGAAATTTAATGCGCTCACATTAAGGTTCAATTTATTATTGATACCCCACATGCTCCATACAAGTCATTCTCGACTTTTTCGCCTACAGCATTAAGTAGCATTTCGCTTGAATAGGAAAAATACGTAAGTGTGAGTGCGTGACGTAACGCACAAGTCTAATAGATTTTTTCGTTTATTTTTTAAGAACAATCTGTGCTAAATCTAGACTGCCCTAGAGAGTGGAATAATGCTCGGTAAATAATGAACAATCGATGTTTCTATATATTTGATTTATTGTATTTGACATACGTTGATAAGCATCATATCGCCAGAACCTCTACGCGCTACGCAGAAGCAACCAAGTGCTGAATGCGTCTATCTGGTCACATAACAGATGTGTTTCTTGTGCATTAATCACTCTCTCCATATGCGGGCGGTTAGGTATACTGTTGATATTCAATTTTAAGCCATTATTTGAGCCTTCCTTAGGGTTGGTTTAAAAGGGAACGAATGTCGATTCGAATTTTTGAAATTCCCAGCAGTGGACTAGGAATCTGAATATGCCGCCCGTTGCAATCCATGAAACGTGTAATATATTTTTGCTGATACGTGCGAGTGTACTGCACTCCTCTGCCTACCTCATAAGGGAGATGAAGGCGCGATTTTACACTGCATATGAATTTTTACAAGAATGTCTCAGCGCTTGTAATATAGAAATGTATGGAACGGACAGAGTACATACAGACAATTAAACTTTCGTATGTGTGTCTATGAGTAACGGATAGATGATTCAAACTGACAGCTCACTGACAGTTCCGAACGCCTCACGCGTCAGTGTGGAAAGTCGTTAGAACTACCCACATTTAAATGTTCCTTATTTAAAATTCAAAAACACATAATTATAATGTATGCGTTGATTACATTCCGACCGATTCTTAGAATTGTGAGAATGAGTTAAAAGATTGTGATTTCTTTTTTTGACAAATAATTATTTTTATAACTAAAGTCACATAGTGAAGGGTCAAATTTTAATAACAAAACAAATGTGTAATAACTAAATATTATTTTTTGTCGTGTACTTACTACGTCTTTCGTCCTTGTTCCATATATAGGTACTATTAATTTAATAATTTTCGTACACATAGAGGTACGGGCTTGACTTCATCAGACGGTTATTGAAGCGTAAAAATAACAATGATAATAATATAGCACGGATCTCAGACAACGACGGGATATGTCGACGTTAAAGGAATAATATTGTTAGTAAATGAAAATCGAGACAAATTCTCTTACATTATCTTCTCTGTATAAAGTATTATTGTCAAATTTATTATGCGTTATTACTGTCAAATTGATTTGTTTTATTTTCCACTACAACAATTTGTGTGTACGCTGTGTCGTGTCAAATCGCTTACATGGTAGGCAGAGGAGCACAGACTTAAATGTGTGCATCGTACAATATAAGTATTTTTTACATTTGACTATTAAATACTATAGAATTTTTCTAATTTAGAATTTCTAGTAGTGGCTCGGAATTTGGATTTGTGCCCGGTGCATGGCAATACGCTCACCACCTATTCCATAGTGGGACGTAAACGTATCTGGTGAATTGTGGGAGTGTTCTACACTCCTCTGCCTACCTCTTCGGGGATTACAGGCGTGATGTTACGTTGATTTATTGTTAAATAATTTTGTATGTCTGTATGTGTGCTATAACTTTTAATACCGCGATCACCACTTCATCGGTTTGAACCCCCGACCCTAAAATTTACGCAACGACATACGAACAACCAAACCAACAGGGCCGCAATTATTATCCGTATTATCATCAACATTACAACCAGTTAAACATCACCGTCATCATCAGCTTATCACAGTCCAACGCTGGACATAGCTTAGTTCACTGTTGGACATACAATCTTCCCACAAATAACGCCGTCGCGGCCTGTCCTCCGCTTAACAATCGATTAAAAAATTAATTAAACCAGATACAACCAGTGCGCGGAATTGAACCCCCGACCCCCGAAACCTAAACAACTAGCAACTGCAATCATTTCCAGTGATTCTATTAACGTTTTTTTACACCAAAAGAGCCCTCCGAACGCGGCGGCGGCGGCGGCATAATCGTCAAATACACATGTATCGGGGCCAAGGGCGCCCTCTCGCGGTGTCGCACACGAATCGGTTAAAACATTCAAAGCACAATACTTGCTACCAATAAGCAGGTACACTGCACACTGCACATCGACCGACTGAAACTCAATAGCTATAGACACGAATGGTTCGTCGGCTGTCTGGTAGCGAGCTCGACTGCTCAGCGAGAGGTCCTGGGTACGTGGATACTACTTTGTTATTCATCTTAGAATTTCTAGTCAAAATTACCAGCAGTGTTTCGGAATCTGGATATGTGCCCGGTGCATGGCAATACACTCACCACCTATTCCATAGTAGGACGTGAACGTAACTGGTGACACGTGGGAGTGGGCTGCACTCCTCTGCCTAATTATATTATATATATTAGTCAAAAATATATAAGTTACGTCATTACAAGTAATTCTACTTGTATTACACCATCGCGCTTGATCCCTTCCTGGGCAGACAGAGATTAAGGCTCGGACCACTATGATGACCACTCAAATATTATTAAATTACTACGCCATCAGTGCAGAAACAAATATCAAAAACGCTATCACTGCGACCCTACCCCACCCGCTGGCACTGTGACCACACCCCGTATAGAAAGTCCGCAACACGCCGCCCGCCAGCGCGCCCGTCACGTCAGCGGAGCGGCTTCAACAAGAGATGAAGATTTTAATCCACTGCCTAATAAACACACGAATTTAGTAATTGAATTATCTATTTACATAATATCACGACTGTACTCCTTAGGGGTAATCAGAATAGTATAGTACACTTTTCTTATGCCATGTTATACCTCACATGGAACGAGGGGTGAACCTATTGCCATACACCGGGCACAAATCCACACTGAGAATTTCAATTTCTAAAAACCCATCAACATTTCGCCCGACACGGGGTTCTAATGACATCACGGGGTTATGGTTATAAACCCATAAACGTTTCAATTGCACTATACAATTGGTATCATTGACATATCCACCCGCCGAAACACAAAACGTGATAATACTACACACCTCTGCCTACCCCGTTACTACACAAGCGTTACGTTACGTAACACCGAGAACAATAAAACAAATCAGTTTAAAAAAAACGACATTACCGCTCACAACACGGCTTTATATATATTTTAACTTCCGCAAATCGCCTCACTGGGGACGTAAGGTTGAAAATTGTTTAACATTCATTTAAGGCAATCTCAACTCTATATCTATACACATAAGTATGATATAGGTCTGTATACAGAACGAACAACATTATTGATCTGTGGAATGACGTTCAAACTAAACTATTGATAAAATGTAGTTAGGTATTGGCTAAGAAAAGGTACCTGCTATAATGAGGGAGTAATTTATACGAAGGACTTGTATATAGAGCGTAGGGTATATACAATGATATAATATACACTCATATGATAATGATATCATTAAGTCATTAATAGTTTACAACAGGCGCGCGAATTTCAGACACTTCCGGGCACATTAACGCCGAAGAGGTAGGCAGAGGAGTGTGGTACACTACCACGTTTCCCCAGTTACTAATAGGTGTTGAGCCTTTTGCCATACACAGGGCACATTAATACATTCAATACGTGCGTACATAGCACTTTAAAAATTCATTAGTTTTTTAATTATTTTTTTATTTTTCTCACATTAGTACTTGTACCATTCTACCTTGAAGTGTACCTATAAGGTTAGAAATATAATCTACATATGCTAATTGTTGCCTAATATGTTGAAATACGTAATTGATTGTATTCAGCGTTGTGTGCCGTAGAAAATAAATTAAATAAATAAATAAGTTCCAGGCCGATGTGTATTGTAATTTAATTATTTTAACACAGTAAGTGTATAACCAACTTAATGTAATACTTCATTTGTTTATTTACAGCATATCATGAAAGTACGTCATTACGATTTAAGCAAAGATTTTGTTCTAAAGCGAATCTCCAAATGTACATCAACTATGGAATGATACCGGAAAAGACCAGGTCTACAGTACAGACATAAGGATGAACGAAAGAAGGAAATTATAGAAACAAGATCAGAATATTGTCAGGAAGAGTTTATGCCAGTCAGTTGTAAGACATAGAGACAAAAGAACGAGTGAACGTGAGAACGTACGAACAGGAACACAAGAAACGAATATTGCCTCGAAAAGTTTAGACCAATCAGTTGAATGACAAAAAGACAAACGAACGAATGAACGACAGAACGAACGAACGAACAGAAAAAAAAAACAAGATACGAATATTGTCACAGATTGAAACACACAGATATTCACGTTGGCATCATTAAAAAATATAATCCCGAGGTTGGCAGCCCTGCGCCGGCACTGGTAAATAATTGCTTAACAGAGGACGCGTGGAGTCGCTTCAGGATTTTAATAATTTTGAATTTCAAAATTGTTTTATTTTATTTATCGTTCACTATAGTTCACTACCGTTCACTATCGTTCACTACGGTTCACTAAATTCATATCATACAAGTATGTGTTCCACTTGTACTAAAACAAAACATAGTGTGCTAATTATATAAAATTATATTTTTGGATACTTAAAATTCTAGATAAGTAATACAGTGTTCGCAAAAAATCAATATTATGTTACTATCACGAGCATCAACGATCCCAATCATTTTTTCATTCCTCCGCGTTAGTGGAACATGCGTAACATACGAACGAATCGCGAGTTAACGAATCAATGTTTATTCAAACGCAAAATCAACATTTCATCTGCATCTGTATCACCGCGTGTTTGACACACACACACACACACACACACACACACACAAACACAAACAAAGAACATAAAATGTTTGGAACCTGTGCCCCGATATCGCGTCTTATCGCTTCGCGGACATTAAAAAAAAGTACGACGCGTCCGACTTACAAAATATTATTATTATTACTTACTGTACCGTCGTCTACAACGGTATTGCGTGCGTAAACGTTGAATGGTTTAATGTTCTCGTTATCACGCTATAGCTGGCGGATGCTGGATAAAAAAACCTTGGATTTACAAAACATATCGGGTATATATAAATGTAAATTAATAAGATACTATTTGATGGTGATCTTCGATATTGCTGTTTACCCATAGAAGGTTGGCGTTGGCGTGTATCTTGTTAAGACACGGTCGAATTGATTTACTGAAAGCGATTAAAGGTCTAATTACCCTTTCCTTTTAAAGTGGCCAAAACACTAATTTGTACAGTTTCTATTCTCACATAATGAGAAAAAGACGCAAGGACAAAAAACAATATAATAAAAAATTTGGTTAAATGGCAAAAACTTTAATAAGTTAAAGCTTATAGAATCTACGTAATACAGACTAAAATATTTAATAGTACAATCTAAAATTCCTTTACATATTTAATAACATTTTGTCAATACACAGTGACATTAGTTAAATGCAAGATATTACTAAAATTTATTTATACCATATAAATAAACACTAAAAGAAATATTTAACGTTATTCATTACAGCACTTAACCGCCAAAGCGTACAGTAACGATCCGGCGTTATCAGTTATTTACACGAAGTGAACTAGAGATAAGATACACAAATACCTAGAGACAGACGCGGCCGCGGC
The DNA here is from genome assembly GCA_018244755.1 of Jemadia pseudognetus. Classification (NCBI taxonomy): domain Eukaryota; kingdom Metazoa; phylum Arthropoda; class Insecta; order Lepidoptera; family Hesperiidae; genus Jemadia; species Jemadia pseudognetus. Next base: position 8,780 of record DWTO01000777.1, on the reverse strand, counting down.
GAGGCGAACGATTTACTGTATTGTGGATTGGCATATACAAAAGGAGGTATATGTAAATTAAATTAACCATATCACATTTTCATACATACATAATCCTCTACTACTATATGAGAAAATGGTCAAATACGGTTAATTAAATCCTGTAATTAATACAGTCTATTAACGGGAAAAATTTAAAGTACAACAATAAGAGAATTAATGTTAAATAGCAGTCTTCGTAATGTGTTTAACATGGATATTCTTGGCTTCATAGAGCCAAAAAATTATATTATTAGTACATAAAAAGCTATATCTACACTGGACCATAAATACCACGATGCTTAAAGGCCGTTTAATTATTATACCACAGGTACCGCAGCTCTCTGAACTAATTAAAGAGATCAGGATGCAATAATGGATTGTAAAAATGATAAAGTACTTTTTCGACAAAATTTCTAATGTACAAAATTTTGTCGATTAAATATCATTTTTCGCACATCTCAAATTGCATAAACCTAATCGCGTAAACGTACGCGCTCAATAAAGCTTACGTTAATAAGGATTATTAATGCGCAGTCGCGTGCAAAAGCTAGTTCATTCACACGATGTTTACGTAATTAGAGATGTATATATGTGAGAGTATGTATTGTAAGGATTATTCATTTTTTATAGTATAATTTATTATTCATATTTATAATATAATTATGAATTTATAACTAGCTATACCTGCGACTTCCTCCGCCTGGAATTTTAAAATGAAACTAGCCTAAGTTAGTCTTTATTACGTCAGCTATCTGCCAGTAAAAGTCCCGTTAAAATCCGTCTAGCCGTTCCAGAGATTATCCGGAACAAATAGACAGACAGACAGATAAAAATAGTAAAAAATGTTATTTTGATATATGTACCGTATACATACATACATATGCATTTAGTAAAAAGCGGTTATTTTAATATTACAGACACTCCAATTTTACTTATCTGTAGAGGGTATAAATATGTTTTTTAATAAGCTGATTTTTAATATTACAATAACTTATGGTACAGTTCGATCTTTATTCACTTGCTCGTTCAAATTTGGGTCAGATAAGAGTCTTTAACGAACAGTACGAGGTTGTAAGCAAAAGTACGTTAAACTAACTTTGTTGCAATTCGTTCTGAACTTAACTATTTAGAATGCGATCAAGAAACGAAAAAACAAATTGATAATGACAAAATTAACACATCATATGTATAGTCAACACAACGTTTCTATGTGTTGTGGAAACTAAGGAAGAAGACAAATTCTTCGATATTAAACTTCGATCACATAAATACATAAAATATATAAAATTGTCAAGTCGGGAATTATAACTGAAATTATTCGCACGCAGGCGGGTGCGCAATCGTTGTGCCAAAAGTATTTATCTACACCGCAATAAGTAAAATCTCTGACAGTTAAAAACATCGTTGCGTCTCACATTTTTAATTGTTAACTGCAGTCAATAACTAGACATTGATCGAATCGCTTTCTCGCAAGAAACAGTTTTATTAACAAATTATACTGTACAATCAATAAACAATTATAAACGTACTTCTATGTGCTAATCAATACTTATCATGAATCAAGAAATCGTTCTACAAGATAGCTGCAACCAGATCGATGTAACAACGTACTTTGAAATACTTTATTCAATGAAAAGAAATCGTTGGTAAATATATAAGTAACTGGAGAAACGTGGCAGTGTACTGCAGTCCTCTGCCCACCTCTTCGGGGATTACAGGCGTGATGTTACGTTAATAAATATGTAGCTTACCAATAGCAACAAAGCCTCAAATAAAGCAAGGTTTTTATTATAATCTTTTAATTGAATGTCGTCTCCACTCCGCCTCTGCGCCGCAGTCGTCACATGGCGCGGTGGGGCGAATGTATCGTGTACTACGACCGAACATTCTTAATCTAATTTATATTACTATTAATGTCATTATTTTATACTATACATTATTTTTGTCATATATATCTCGGAGTATAGATTTGTCCCTGGTGTATGCCAATAGACTAACCCGTTTCCAATAGTGGGACACAAAAGTAACCGGTGAAACGTGGGAGTGTACGATTCTCCTCTCATTACATATAATACAAGTGTAACGTTATTTATTTTAACTAAAAATTACTACGTTCATTTATAGAGACAAATGTAATATACTTGTTTAAAGGCGTTTATAATATCTAATAATATTATGTATACAGCATATAAAATGAGAATTCTGCTGGGCATCGATAGAATTTTTATGACTATATTTAATCGTGTCTTAAATGAGGATAGAAGAGTAATATAATGAATTAAATAACAATTAAATTGCCTTAGCAGTCAATATTTTTCTTAAAATAGAAAAAATATATAATTACAGTAGGTAGGTAGCCAATCATTATATTCCTACGTGCTATCCACATACGAATAGTATCAGTTGAAAACATTAACGTAAGTAATTTGATTGAACTTTCCATTTTATTAGTTTCACCAAGTTTGCCGCTTGGCGTGTACCCAAGTATTTTTATTTATGATACGTTTTCAAATAAAACGAATTGGTTTTGATTTTCTCAATGGTACTTTCTTAAGAATTTGCTGTCTTACGTATTTTAACTGTAGCGTTACTATTTAAAGTATTGATGTCAACGAACTGGTGACACATGGGAGTATATTACACTCCTTTGCCTACGTCTTCGGGAACTACAGTTATGAACATATGTACATGTTAAAGTTCATGAAATACTTAAGTGTAAAAACAGATCTACGATTAACGAAAAAAGTGAGTATATATTAATCATTCTGTCATTTTTATATAAATAGACAGAGCTTTAATTTATTAAAAAATATATATTTACAACTACTCTATAATAGTACGTTGATATCATATATCGGACTTATGTTATACGTATTGATATAACAAATTCTATAATAGTTCCATCTGTCTCTGTTTGCTACATTTAGGTATCAAAACCACTGAACTTATTTCGGTAAAATTTTGTTACGAAAATAGGTTGAAATTAGGAAAAGGTCATTAATTAGATTAGTGAAATATGGAAAGAAAAATTGTGAAGCTATTTTTCAGACTTCTACGCGTTTAAAGGTACAAACAAAAAACTAGTTACTTGTGTATCGATAGATATCTGATTCGTTCAGTCGAAATGGATCTGTAATGTTTACAAGTTGTATACAGCAACTATTCAATTACCTTTATCTATTGAACATTATCTAATGTAAGATAGAGACAGCTGAAAATGATTGTAGCACGTCTGATTCATTTTTAACGTCATTTGTTAACAGTTAGAGTTATAACAGTTTTAACGAGCGTGATGGGAGAGATTTAAGGTACTCAGCAACATTTATATATGAGGGAAACTTCAAACTTAACACTGGATTTATACCCTAACAAAAATTTAGCTTCGCATTAGCAAAATAACTTTTATAGTTTATATAACTAGCGACCTTAACTTTTACATGGCATGAACACTAACTTTAACATGCAACTGGATAAGCTATACTATATACAAATTAACTACATACGTACATAATAACTACGTATATTCTCGCTATGTCCCTCATGGAGTATATATGTACATAAACACAGAGTGCCAAACATCTCTATCCTTACAGACCCGCCGCGCTTTTTCTACACTCGTCACTCTCATAACATCCTTTTAATAGTCTGATACTACGTAACATACGTAAGATCACGCCTGTTATCCCCGAAGAGGTAGGCAGAGGAGTATAGAACACTCCCACATTTAACCAGTTAATACTAAGATACCAAATACCTACTCGTCTTGAAATTTCCATGTTGTCTGAATCTGGTAAATTATACTTCGACAAAATTTAACTATTTGGCATCACATTAAATATAGAAGAATATTATATTCATCACCATCATCCTTATTATAGTTACAATGCAAAGCAGAGATCTCATCGCAGAGTGAGAACGGTTACGGTCATAGTTTGTTACCCGGGTCAAGTGAAGTCTACTGGCTTTCACACACAACAAAACACAACTGTAAGATGTACCAAGTTTCCTTAAATGTCGTCATATTTGATGCACTATTAAAATTGTGGTTCAAACTTCACGCGAACACGCCTGAAACGCCACTTGGTGATAAGTCACTATCGTTGTTACATTATCATAAATTAATCATAATTTTACGAACTTATCTGCTGGTACTTACAGTACATACGTTACGTTAGACGTTCGTTAATAGAATTGCTGCATTATTATTATATATCATGCCACGTTACATACAAAGTAGACAAAAAAACAACCGTGCCAAACATCTTGATGTTTCTTAGTAGAATATTTAAAAAAATAATTTTTTCGCAATAAATGTCAAGGAAATGTAACACCTTAATAAGCTATTCGATGATTACATACAAATATAAAATACGAATGAGGCCTAGTGTTTTATGTGACTTGAGTCTATATGTTTTATGGAAATTGAGTCTTTACCAGAGTTAGCGACACATTTGTGACAGATAAGACAGCGGACCATTTAGCAGTACAGATGGCTTCAGAACGCGAAGACATTTTACATATAAATACGTACAATTATGTATACAATTGATAATAAATAGGAACATAAAATTGATCAAGATTATTATTTAACGTACATACGCAACTATTATTTCAGTGGCATCTTTAAAACTAGGCACAACGTAAGTTTCTCAACGAACTGGTGAATCATAAATAATATATCAATAAAAATAATTAATGGCAGAGTATCAAAACTGATGCAGTGCCGTATAGTTCTATAAAGTACTACAAAATTACTCAGCCACCATACCGAGGGAGAATGGTCTTTGTATGCTGGTAATACGGTCCAATTCAAATTGGATCGCTCGAGCAATAGGGTTTGGCGTGTGGTACAAGTTGGAAATAATGTGGAGGAAATAATTGATGTCGCGAATTTTAATTAGATTTCATACAATATTGCTATTGACGTTGCTCTGTTTTGATTTTAGTCAAATTATCAGAAATATGTTCGCTTATTTTAACCCAAACGTTGTTGAAAGCATTTCAAGTTTAGTAACGTATACATTTTAAGGGAAGTACAATTTCGTTAGAGGAAGATTGAATTATTGTTTTTTATTTAGGCGTGTCATACTACTCTCGCTTATCATTCAACATAATACTAAATGTATCATTGCTAGCAACCGAAATAAATTCTACATAGATGCCAGATGTACCTTTGAAATCTAAACATATTTTTACCAAGTTTCGATTGGCACATATTATTATATACAAAAGTGTAAAAAAATTTTATCGCGTATAAGTTAATAAACGTTTTCACTGCGTCTTACTATGTATGAATTTTTTTTTACATTAAATATGTTTCACATTTCATTTTTAATTGGACTGAAGAAAAATAAACAACACTACAAATCTCATAACTTATACCACAGCCTATTCGTAATTTCATCCATGAAATAGTTGGCGTTACCAAATAGGGGTTAGAGCGAGACTGCACTATACGAGCGAGCGGGACGCTTAGCTTCGTAGAATTGAACTCGAATTTTGAGGTTTCTATGGAATCGCACTTTTTATGTGTATTTATTTGTATTATTATAGATACTGTTGAGTTGTCTGTTTGTCTACCTGAACGAATGGTATAGCAGCCTCGACCAGTCCCTATTGTCGCAACAAAGACAGCCCAATTACGTTTACACCACAAATATAGTAATAAAATTAATGCGATAAATAATTAACGATTTAATTATGCTAACAAACGTCTAATACTAGTATCCGAACTGATAACGCTGGCCGTTGACACGCCGCTCGCTCCACTATTTGAATTTGGAATACATTTTAAATAAAGAACACTGCCCGCGAGCGCGCCGCGGGGCTCTCGTTCGGTAAACAAAATCGAACGTTATGGCTTTTCGAATAAAGAAGCTAAGTTTTTTTTTATTTATTACCACATAGTAGTTTGTAGGCCAGTGTCACCACACTATCTTAGCCAATCTTTCAAGCGTAACGAATTAAGATACAATAAATGAAAAAATAATGACTAAATTTTAAAAAGTGATCGTTCGGTAAACGAAATTTATTGCTATAAGCCTTTTGAGTAAAGAAGCTTAAAACAGTATTTTCCAAACTTAAAAACACTTAACAGTACGAAAGGTAGCGGTCACCACCTAAGCAACTCAAATTGCGTGACAATAAATTATAATTAGGTACATTGTATCGACACGTCAGGTTCAAGTCAGCTCTATTAGGGGATAGGCAGAGAGAACGGTGCGCCAAATATTTCCATCGTTATAAAATTCTTCCACATATAGGTATTTATAGTTATATATCAATTTATTGAAACACAAAGGCATAATAAATAAGAACATACTATTTCATATTCATAATAGCACTAATAAAACGATTTGTGCGAATGCCGATCGAGAGGCCCTGGGTTCAAATCCCGGGTCGGTTACTATTGGATTTTTCTAACTTAGAATTTCTAGTCCTAGCTCGAAGTATGGACACGTGTGCGGTGTATGGCAATAAACTTACTACCTTTTACGTAACGTAACTAGGAGTACCTATATTAAACTGCTCTGCCTACCTCTTCGGGGATTACAAGCGTGACGTAACGATTTTTTTTCGTTACATATAAAACTATTATTTTATACTAAGCAGACGATATAGTTTTGATTAAATAACATATACATATATAAAAAAATTATCGACCAGATACAATATCACCTGAGTTGGTGACGGACTTGGCAGTGAATACAAAGACTGCAAGGACTCGAGGCGTTAGCAGTGATAATGTGTTCGTGAATAACAAACGACTTGTACCTAATATTAATGGTGGTCACAGGTGGAGCTATAATATACATAAATATACTGAGCTATAATAAATAAATAAATAAATATATAGAGACATTTCCACACATGGCTATCTGATCCCAAACTAAGATTCACGAGAGCTTGTGGCATGTAACCAGACGGATGATAAACTACATATATACATATAAATATATACTTCAATACATTTTTTTTTATTACACCCAGACACAGAACAAATAATTGTGCTCATCACACAAATATTTATTCTGGGTGGGAATCGAACCCACGACAGTCGGCGCAACAGTCAGGTTAACTAACCACTGCACCAACGGGCCAGTCAATAATACTTATACATTACAGCAGACAGCAAACAGACAGTAACATCACGCCTGTTATCCCCGAAGAGGTAGGCAGAGGAGTGTAGTACACTCCCACGTTTCACCGATTACGTTTACGTCCCACTATGGAACAGGTGGTGAGCCTGTTGCCATGCACCGGGCACATATCGAGACTCCGAGCCACTATTAGAAAATGTAAGTCAGATAAATAAAATAATGGCCAATCCGGGATTTGAACCCAGGACCTGTGTCGGCAGTCGTGATTACAACTAGCACCACCAACGAGGCGCAATAAACATACATCTTTACGGCCACTATCTGCGCAATAACGTGTTGTTATAAAGTTTCATAATATGCCTCGCTATAATATATTATAGCTTCCGCTGTGACAAATTTTAAGCAACGCCAGAGTCTCAGTACTAGCAAAACCGTTATTGGAAAGTTTCAGCTATCGTGTCCGCGCTCGGACAACAATTAAACAATTGTCGGATATCTTCGAAATTTGAAGTTTTCATGTCTTTTAATGCAACGTACGTTGTCAAACCTACGTAATTAAAAGTGCAGTTCGAAATTTAAAAAGTTTTCCGTGTACCCTAAAAAATTTCGATATATGTTAACTGCATCATGTTTAAAAATAGAATAATGTAATAAAGTTGATTTAAAAAGTTGTAAAAATTTAACGATGCGCCATTCAAAGCAGAAATAAATTAAGTAATCCGAAACTAATTTTTAATATTTCGAATAAATAATTCTTCCGCATTTCATTTAGCCTTCTGGACCTTACATCGAAGCCCTTCTACAGCGCACAAGAAGCCTGCCAGCGTCAACAAGGAGACGCTATTATACACTTTGACAACAACTGTCCTAATGGTTTTGAATTATACCTCCCGCTTGGAAAATTCTAGGGCACGATTCATTGGCGCGAATCTGTAACTTCACCAATTTGTCAGTTCAGTGGTTCTCAAAATTAAAACGTTACGTTACAGACTGAACAGACAGAATTATATCGACGTACAAAATATTGGACAGTATTTTGTAAAACACAAACGTTGCTTGTAGACACCTTAATTTTTTTCAATACGCTTCACATAGGCTGACCAATAAGCCGTCTGATGAGATGCGGTCATCTCCCATGATGCGGTCACCGATATTTATGGTCAAAAGATGCTGTTCCATCATAATGACACCAATTCCCGACCAGAGAGAGATCTGGATAACGTATTAAAGCATATATCAGATATAAAAACGACTCCAAAATCCGGGCACGCAAGGAGAAGCGTTGTAAAGGGTTCGTGATATGAGATTGTTCTAGAATCGTCTATAGACATAACGACCGGATACACACGGTACAGATTCTTAAGATGTCGTCAAAACATATTGTTCTAGAACAGTCTATAGGCATTAATAGTAGTCACATGAGATTGTTCTCGAATCGTCCATAAATTTTAAGGACCGGTACGGTATAGAGCGTGCGTTAGGGCGTCGACAGACGAGAATTTTCTAGAATGGTCTATCGGACTCACCTCGCCATGTTGACTGCGGCCGTCCGGCGTGTTCTCCGGGAGGAAGTACAGCCGCAGGCTGACCAGGGTCTGGTCAGACACGCGGTCCGTCCAGAGCAGCTGCAGCTCGCCTACGGAACATACGAACTTTCTG